>VTPC01090572.1:392494-404067 GCA_011009095.1 Ignelater luminosus
AAAAAAAGGTTGGTCTAAATCGGAGCTTTCGTTAATTTTTAAAGCAGACGTTTTCGAAAAACCTCGAAGTTAACCGAATCGAATCGGCTTTTCTGCTGAGCGCAGAGGAACGCCGATCTTGAATTAGGGGTCGTCGCATGTTCTACTCACGTCGGTCGGACGTAGGTAAAGGACACTAACCGAAACACGAAACGGCGCTTCGATGTCTTTCGACAATTCCCACCCTGGACGCTTATAAGGCCCGAAATCGAATTCGTCTGGGAGTACACCCGATATTCTAAATAAAAGCAGCAAGTCTAGAATCATTAAATAATAAATTGTTTATATACAGGGTCGCTGAAAAGTATGGAAACACGCTACTCCCGCAGAAACGGTAAGGAATAGACAAATGAAATCTGGAGAGCTTAAAGTAGGTATTTTGTGCCATGTTTTGCGAAGGCAATTAAAAACAAATCTTCAATTGTTTTTTCGTACGACCACCATCTTGAATTTCTTTAAATGGATAACCCTGTATATGACCCCATATTTCGATGGTTGATTCAATCAAATCAAATGATTTAAATCAGTCCAACCGTGATGGAAACAGTTTCCATTACCAATTACTGTGTAAAATATTCCCATTACTGATTAGCATTCTTAAAGTAAGGCATTACCATTACCATGACTAGAAAAGTATTGGCATTAGTAATTGCATTACTGAGTAATAATAGAATACCGCCCAGCTTTGAATCCGACTAAAATAAATCGAATGAGATCACAGAAAATGGAGAATGGAAAGGTTGGAAGGTTGCCAGTAATAATATTTTCTGTAATTTCTACGGTTCCACTTGAATCAGGTAATGACAACGACGACGACGACGATCATGGTGATTTTTCCACCGGAGGCGGGAGATCGTTTTAGCTCTTCGGCCGAAGTGGTAGAAACTTGTTGGTTTAGCGATCAAAAAATAAGTAGTTCGTGCAGTCTCTTAAAAATGAAAGCGAAAACGTAATGTGGGTGCACTTCTTTAATCTTCTTGATGGAAATCATAGAACTCTGTAGATTTGTGCTTCTCCCTCTTTTAACCTTTTCGACAGAATTTATAAAACTGAGTCTTTTAATCTCCTTGACAGAAGTCATACAATTGACTCATATACCAAACATCTTTGTCGTTTGATTTTTCCTAATAGAAATCATAAAACTCAATCCGAGCGGGTTATTTTGTCCTTTAACCTTCGCGGTAGAAGTCATAAAACTGAGTCGAGATGAGCTTGCCCCTCTCCTTTAATCTTCTTAATGAAATGCATAAAAGTGAGTCTAATCGGACTTCGTTTTCTTTTAATCTTCTCAAAAGAAACCTGAAAAACGAGTCAGATCGGAGAGGAGGCAAAGATCTGTGTCTAATCGGGCTTTTTCCCTTTTTAATGTTTTCGATAGAAATCAGAAAATTGAGTCAGGTCGAGCTTTATTCTCTTTTAATTTTTTCTATTAAATAAAAGCGAGTCAGGTCGGACCTCGCCTTCTTTTAATCTTCTCGACAGAAGGCATAGAACTGAGTCTAATCGGGCTTCCTTCTCTTTTTATCTTCTCCATAGAAATCAAAAAATTGAGTCAGGTCGAACTTTGCCCTCTTTTAACCTTCTCGGCAGAAGTCATAAAAATAAGTCGTGTCGGGCTTTGTTCTTTTTTAATTCTCTTGATAGAAGTCGAACAAGGATTCGCTCTTCTTTAATCTTCTTTCGATAAATATTATAAAACTGAGTTGGGAAGCGTTTCGTCTTTCATCGGTTGCTCTTAATCGGGCTTTCTATTTTCCAATAATTCCGCTTTCGGGAAGACACTGGAATTCTTCTTAAAGGAAGTTATCCGGTAGATGATAGTCACGAAATCTATATTGCTCAATCTAATAGTTCTCGTTTTCTCAGTATCTTGAGAATAATGTGAACGTATGAAATTCTCAGTGTTCGTTTTAAAAATCTTCATGTTTCAAACTCCGATCATAAGTGAAAATGTAGTAAGACACATACGTGCTTCTGTCAGAAATATACCATGCTGCCAATTTAGGCATTGTTTTGAATATTTACAATTAAAATTCTCGAAATCTAGATTTCTCGTCTACTTTTACGGAATGTTACTATTTACTAATAAATGTGAACTCACTTTTAGAAATTCTTATAAAAACTTATGTTAGAATTTTATAACATTTTAGAATTTACTTCTAATATTTCTGTTTTTGTCGACGATACTGTCACAAGAAACCTTTGTTGATAGACTGGATAAAGGCGCATATCTACATATTTCGATAAAATTACATCACAATCCATCTACCTTGGGCATCGGGAGGAGGAAGGCGCGATCACATTCTTACCCATAACTTCTATATCCTTTGGAATCTGAGACTTCTGATGCAATCTTTGAATTCCTCAAACTTTATCACGTAGTAAGACGGGTATTCCTTATAATTCAAATCGATATTTCTGAAAGAAAGAACAAAATTCTATAATGAACAGTACAATAATATTTATTTCATCTTGAAATATATTCTTATTAGACCTTTCGTAACCAGTAAGGTAGTTTTGATGACCTTTCGGAATTTTCTAAACGTGAGTGAAAATAGTCTTCATATTATGTAACTGCAAAGTATATTTGTTGCTCGAACGAGCTTAATTCGACTTACAAAAATTAGAAAGAGACACCAATACGGTTTTCTTTGAATCGCTTGATGTGGTCACGAATATACAGTGTGTTCACATTTCGATGCTCACTATTGGGATCTCGGAAGTTGTAAGAGATACGAGAAGTCGGTTAAATTAGAAAAGATTTGGCTATTTTGGAGATCAGTTTACTTATGCTTTTGTTTTTTTTTCAAAAAAGTTCACGGCTTACCAGATATTTGCTAAAAACGAAATTATCTTATTTTTTTTAAAATAAAAAGCATTTCCCACTTAGGCTGTCATGGCTTTAAACATACGAAAATCATTGAATTTTGTCAGATAAATTACATTTGTTATGTAACAATTGCTAAAACAAAACAGAAGACGCTTTTAAGATACTTTACTGAGCATTCACAGATAGCATCAAATAAGCAGCTAATGCCCCATAAAAGCGTATTTATTTTGTTTTAGCAATTTTTGCATAACAAATGAATTTCTTTGATAAAACTCCACCACTTTGTGTGTTAGATGTCATGGCACACTACGATGAAAAATGATTTTCACTTCATAACTCGGTAAAACAAAAGAATAGCTATGTCAAATCATGTATCACTAAAAAGCATTTAAGGCGTGCAGTTTAGTAATATGGAAATCAAGTAGGCGTTCCATTAGAAAAAATTTGGATTTACGTTTCACCGCCGAAGTAAAAAAAACAAAAACCAATTGCGAAAATAATTTTTTTGAGTTTCGGAGTAAATTCTCTAAAACACCCTCTTTGCTGTTCTTTTCTATCTTTGCTCGTTCCTGAGATATTTCACTTTAAAAAAAATAAGATAATTTCGTTTTTAACAAATATCTAGTAAGCCGTGAACTTTTTTGAAAAAACAAAAGCATAAATAAGCTGATCTCCAAAATAGCTAAATCTTTTCTAATTTAACCGACTTCATATCTCTTACAACTTCCGAGATCCCAATAGTGAGCATTGAAATGTGAACACACTGTATGACAGAGGGACATATCTTGAGTTTCACGGAAGACGGAACATAGAGAGAGTCTTGTATAAAATTTTGAAGTGAATCCAGGAACTGTTTAATTTCTAATTTTGTACAAATTACAACAAGAAAACAACTACGATGTGACAAAGCGCGAATCTGTTATCTATTGTCTTGACAAGAGTAACAATGTGCATGAAAATTATCTTATCACTTTTATTGGTATTTAGGTAAGATTAAAGTTGCTTTGCAATTATTTTCAGTTAGACAACTAGCACATGTATCAACTTATTTTTCGTCTATATTAGCAAAGATTTGTATTTTTTAACATAAATTCAAATAAAGTTTTCTAATTAGGACAAACTTATATTGAATGACTTCTTTCAAACAACAAAAAACAATAACAATAAATTAATACAATGGTTTGTAACAATTCAAGGCTTTCTGTAATAACAGGTTGACTAGATTAAAATCTATTCTCATTCAACCAAAAAAAAAACAAATTTAACTAAAGGACCTATAAACATTACTATTACAAAGTTAATGTTCAAACCAAATGCTGTCTGGAGTAAACTACTAATTTACTGTATAATGCTACACGCACATTTCACGTAAATGTGACGCGAAGTTTAGATTTAAATCAAATCAAGATTTTCCAATGCATTATTACAATCGGTAATAATGGAATTCCTGCCAACTGTAACGACCTTCATTGCGGCTGATCCGTTAATTATTATGCAATGGCACAGTAAAAATTCAAAACCGCAAACAGGTATGTAAACAGATGATTTATTTATATTTAGCCTATTAATAATGTTGTCATACAAATTTTAATTAAAATACTGTATACGGGGTATCTCAAATCTGACGGTATTAAATGAGTGTCTCTGTTATTAATGCAGTTCCAAAACAAACTGATTGCACATGGCTTAATTTTTCAAGACAAATTCACTGACGAAAACAAAAATTCGATAGCTCTTGTTTTTTCCGAGTTTAAAGCAATTTTGATATCTACGATGTTGCCAAGTCTACAGTCTTCTCGTGGTGACAACTGAGACGATTCTGCGTAAATGGGATACCCTCTATCGTGTTACATTTTTAGAAACTATTATTCTAGACTATTTCAAAGAGTTATTCAAAAAAAAACAAAAGAGATGATCAAGAAAAATTTTCTGGTTTTGCAGCGTACGTTAGTTTTTAGGTGTTCCCATAAAAAAATGTTTGAAGGATTTGAGTCTGGCGATCTCAGCGGCCAGTACCTCGTGTACTTGTAATTTTCACAAACTTGAACTGTATAGTGAGCCGCAGCACCGTTCTGTTGAAACCAAATTTGATCTTTGGGTGCATCAGGATATTCGTAATTTGGGAACATTTTATTTAATGCCAGCACAATTTCTAGTCATTAGAGATCCAATAATTCCATAAAATCAGTAAATGCCAAAGTAAGATAAAAAAGGAATGAATAAGGTTAGGCCTTGTAAGGGCTATAAATGAGAAGGATAGATTGAAAGGACAATTAACTAAATTTACAAAGTGCCAAAGATTTTATAGCCAAACCCTTACTGCACATTTGTTATGGGTTAAGTGATGAGAAGTATTTTAGGTATGGCGTGCCTCAAGGCAGCGTTCTAGGTCCTATACTTTTCATTATCTACTTGAACGATTTGCTTTTACTATCAGATTCAACAGATATGATATTTTATGCGGATGGTACAATTTTGTCAGAGGTAATACACAGAAAGCATGTTACAATGAAGCAGCTACTCGAATGCTCGCATTAAAGTTTGAAAAATCTTAATGCCTTGCTTTTTCGATGACTAAAGTAAATACATCAGATTTCACTGAAATAAATGTCCTTGTAGATTCTATCTATTATTATCTATCTGTATTGCAGTACGGTATCATTGGCTGGGGAGGAGAGTACAGATCTGCTTTGAGACAGCTGGATACTGCCCGAAAAGCTATTCTCAAAATTATGCTTTCAAAACCATCTCTATTCTCTAGAGAAGCTGCAGTATGTAATATACCTGAAATGTTTATAAAAGAACTATTATGCACCTTTCATAAACAAAACAAGGTTTATAATCAAAACTATAATACACGAACTATCATACGTACGTACTAAAGTACCTTGCCCAAAATCTAAGAAGACTATGAGTACCAGATCTTATTACTATTTAGCAACAAGTTTTCATAATTTGGTACTGGGAGTACTTAAAGTAATAAATAGACAAAAACAACTTAAACAAGTTTACATCAGATTCCTTACATATGTAAAATGTACTAAATATTTTGAGTGAAAACAAATTAATGCATGAGAAACACCTCATAATTAGTACCTTAAATAGACAGGGTGGCCGAACGAAAACGAAATAGACTGAATAACTCCCACGGAAAGAATATCTCGAAAAAACGTAGAAACACGTCGATTGGTATTGGGAGGGGCACATTTTCTGACGTACAATTCGAACCCTAAACTTTAACTTTTGGATTTCTATCGGACCTGTCAGACTTGTAGGACTATCGGACTTTTTGGACTTCTTGGCCCTCCGGGTCTCTCGGGTTTATCGAGCCGTTTTGATCTCTTGGGTCGTTGGGCCTTTTGGAATCTTTGACTTCTTGACCTCTTGTGCCGTTCGCGCCGTTTGGGCGTCTCGAGCTGTTTGGGCCTCTCGAACTGATTGGAGCTCTCGAGGCTGTTAACAAGAAGTTATCGGTTTCTTTCGGGCCGCGTCAAGTTTGTCTCTAGTCGGGTCGGACCTGCAAATTTTGAGGGCTCTACGAGGAGGTTTAAATTAATATTAAAGAATAGTTATGAATACTACAGTGTTGCCAGGCATAGACATTTTCCCCCAAATTGAGGATATTTGAACTTGATGGGGCAAATTAGTGAGGATCTTAAACACGTGGGGATTTATTAGGGATAAATTAAAAATTTTGAACAAATTTGCAACTTAGTTGTTTTTTAATGGAGAAATAACGTTTTTTCGAGTTTGCTGTATTATTGTTAATAATAATCAAAGGTTTATTTCTGTTATTGTAAGTTTTGGAGTAAGTACAAAATTAATAAATCTGCTTTTTTCCATTTGTTGCGTACTTTCTTGGACACGTACTGGAGAAAAACCAACGTCTGTAAATAATAATGGTGTGCTGTGAAAGGTAGGTCTTTCTATTAGCAGCCATTTGTGATCGAGAAGATTAAGGTTAAATTAACGTAGGTAATGTTATTTTCATTATTTTATGACAATTTTTGTTTGGAAATCAGGAAATTGTTAAAGATTGATTTCTCGGTATTAGTTGGCATTTATGATCGAACTTGTTGGGGGAAACGTATAAGATGACCTACCTCTCAGAATATGCTGTTATTTATGGACTTTGGAGGAAATCTCCATGATTGTGAGAGTGATCACACTATTGCCACAACAGTCAAATACATCGTTAGAAACAATAATAAATATTATAAATCTTTACATTTGGAAATTTATGATAGATCTGGCAACGTTGGTTATAGCTATACTCGCCCTTTCCTCCCCTATTTTGATTCATTTTTATGAAGTTACACCTACAGCATTATAGACTATCTTATTATCACAAGCAATTAGCAAGTTGGCAGTATTCGTTTGCAAGCAAGTAATTACTGACAGTACCTGATCACCACTACTGGTAGTGCGTCAGCAGGATTACAGCTTGCGAACACGAGCATTATTTGCCATCTGGGGAGGACACTGAGTTTGCCACCTCTCTTAATATACATCAAACAAAAAGGTATTTTAACATTATTAGAATAGGAATGAAGTCGTTCTTGTTAATTCTTATACACTCCATAGACGTATTGAAAGATTTAAGCCAAAGAATAAAAAAACCCTAATATAACTGGGGCTCGCAGAAATATTATTATCAGGACTCTAAAATGCTGTCTGTGATCTTAGTTATGTACAGAATTAGAAGAAAAGAAAAACAATACAAACAACAAATCAATAAAGCAATCACTGTGCTAGTTTTTAGAATTTGTGTTATACCACGATAGGGAAATATAACAGTTTTGTTATACAGGATGTTTACGTGTAACTAGAATAAATAAAATATATAAATACAGGGTGTTAGGGGTGTAACTGGCCATATTGCTATGATGGGTGATAGAACGATCAAAAACAAGCAAAAGACTGTTGTATTTTAGTTAGAAATGTAGAGCATTATGGAGCTGACTCTTGGATAACCTCTACGATTTTGTCAAAAATGAACGTTGTCTTTTATTAATTGTTCGAAATTGCAAAACCTTACTGCAAGAACCCCATTTTATAATTCTTGAATGTGTGGTGAATAAATCTAAAAACACACACATGCAGTATCAATGTCGATGTTTTATAAACAACTTAGATATTCGAAAACTTATGTTTTATTGTACCTTTAGGTGTGTGACGCTAACACCCCGTACTTATATTTTGCTTATTCTAGTTGTAATAAGAATAGTTGTTAAAGCTAAAGACCAATAGTTTACGAGATATTTGAGAAAAACTGATTTTCGTGACCTTTGACCTTCTATAACTTTTGTAGCCGTCCAGTTGGCTTTATGGACTTTTAAGGGATTGTTTTTGACGCCGAAATAAAGAGAAGTCTGAAGAAAAATCTTCAGTCGGATTTTTTTAGAGGTTTGGCCTTTTTTTGTATAAAGTAACTGGGCTATAAATGATAAAGATATTGATAGTAAAAACTAAAACGTACTTTACATTTTTTATTTTCATTTTATTTCATTAGATGGCAACAATCTGCGTATACGGGGATATAGTTACGCTACTAATTGCTGGCTGCAGTGTTGCCAGACAGGAGGGAATTTCCCGTTTTGACGAGAATTTTAGGCCTTGAAGAGAACATGAGATAACTATTAATAAAAGGAGGAGAAATTAGAGAATTTTAATTCTGGTAGTGTTTTTAGTTAAACATAAACAAAATAATGTATTGATCTTTATAAAGAATTATTATTTATTATTTTAGTTGTTTGCGTTGTGTTTCTTTCTTATGCGTTTTAAAATTTGAGTAAAATTACAGGCATAGACAAGAGTGCATTTGCTTTGGCTTATCCAAACACGCCCTCCTTAAGAGTTTCAAATTGGCCTGAGATGGTCTGCTTCACACAATGAAGGTTTTTGTATTTTGTAGAGGCCTAACACTCAGGGCCGGCGTAACCGTTATTGACTACCAGCAACCAATAACCGTTGAATTTATTTGTTAAGTGCACTTTTCTCTCCATTCAAGTAGGTATAACTGGTATAACTGGAATTATTAAAAGCACCGTAAACATAAATACACTGGCGTATCTGGGCGCCAATGGGAAGGGGCGCTATTTGGTCCCACTTGCTATGTAGCACCTGTCTTTAACTTGGGCGTAAAAATTCATAAAGCTAAGAACTTCAATCTCATGTTCGATTCGACTCCTGATCAGGCACATGGTGAGCAAGTTGCAGAAATAATAAGATATGTGGAAGTCGATTTTGAAAAAAGAAACCGTTCGTATTACAGAATCCTTCCTTGGTTTTATTCAGACGAACCTGAAAGATGCTGAGAACTTAGTTGAGACCATTTTGAACCAGTTAGAGAAGGATAAAATAGACTTGCAGAATTGTCGGTCACTGTGCTATGATAACGCTGCTGGGATGGCTGGACACAAAAGTGATGTTCAGGAAAGAATAAACGAGAAGAATCATCTGGCAGTGCTTGTTAACTGTGATAACCATTTATTCAACTTGGTTGGTGTACACGCAGCCAAACATAACGCAATAATGGTAACATTTTTTGGAACGATTCAAGCACACGACGTATTTTTTTCCTCGTCAACTCAACGCTGGGAAAAACTCAAAAACGCTACAGTTCTTAAGTCGGAGTCTATAACAAGATGGAGTGCAAGGGTAGAAGCTGTGAAGCCCACAAATAAATACCTTGACAATATACTTCAAGTTCTCCAGGTCATGATGAGACTAGTAAACCAAAAAGTGAAGCTAGACAGGCATTTGTACAACCGTATGTTAAGTCACGATTTTCTGACTAGGTTTCTGGGATAAAGTACTCATTCCTATTGAACGGGTTCAAAGACTGCAAGATCCGAGCATGGACTTCCACGATGCTGCCTCAGATTTGAAAGCTCTCAGAGACCATTTTCACGATGAAAGATAAGCTTTGGTAACTGAAGCTCTAGAAGTTGGATTTAGACTCTGTCAAGATTGGGATGTTGAAACCGAAAAACGACCAAGACGAAAGAAAAGAATGACTCGTGAAACGTCGACCGATATCGGATTAACAGCTAAACAGGAAATTGAAAGAGTCATGAAGGGAACATTTGACCGTCTTCCTACGGAAATGGCTGATAGGTTCGTTTGCATGAAATGGACGAGAAGTTTGAGTTTCCACTTGACGTTGAAGGATTGTCTCACAGCAGTGACAGTGACGTCTTAAAACCTAATGCGAAAATTTGGGAAATTTTTACAACTGCGATGTTAATGGTCAACAACTATATGAAGAAACTGGACTTCAGAATGTTGCTTACAAGCTGGACCAGCATTCAAATATCAAGACCCGAAGAAGTTCTACAATTTATTGTGCAATATGGAGATAACGACGTATTTCGAAATTTTCGTATGGCGGTCCAAGTAAGGTTAACAATTGCTGTATCCATTGCTAGCTGTGAGAGATCTTTCAGCAAATTAAAATTAATTTTAAATTATTTGAGAGCCTCCATAGGTCAAAATCAATTATGCGATCTTGCTATACTGAGTATTGAAAGGAAAGAAGCTGCGAAGAGTGATTTCGACTTCGTTATTGATACATTTGCATCAATGAAGATACAGATTTAATAAGTTCCTTCTGGATAATTTATTTGGACTCTTCTTGACCTCGACGCACGAGTGCGTAACTCAGTTAAAAAAGTGTGTGAGGTTCACCATTGGGATCTCGTAAAGGGTAAGAGATACGAAGTCGGTTAAATGAGATAAAAGTTGCCGAGTCGAAGGGCCACTTTGCTAGTGTTCTGGTTTTCTTTTAAAAATGCATAGTCCATTAGACAGCAATTCTAGTTACAGCCTAGCAGACAAAATGGTAAGATCTAGGTCTATTAGAATCTAGGGTAATCGAATAAATTTTACCCAAAGGCGGCCAAAACTCTAGCGCCGGCCCTGCAACACTGTTGAGGTCCAATCTAGTTAAAAAACCATAAAAGAGTATTTACTTTTTAAAATCAAGTTCAAATCAATGCAGTAAGCTTAGTAAATAGCAATATATAAAATCTTACAATAGCAGTAAATAATCATGCTTAATCTCAAATTCAAGAATAGATACCATTGTTAAGAAAAGTTTAAAAATCTTATCAACCACTTTACTCATACAATCTCATACTATTGAAATGGTAAAAAAAATCTAGAAAGTCAAAATTTTAATTTTATGAAGCAAAAGATTTAATTTGCCGTCTCCCACGGTTGGTTTGCAGCCTGCAGAGGGGCTATCATGGACGCTCGCGAGAAAGACACTCGATTAGTTGTTACACCGCTACTATCAATTGTCTGCTTCATGGTACACTTGAAAAACGTTAACACTCATTTTTTATTGTAATAATTGTTATTTTTCTTAAGAAAAAGAATAAATAAAAAAGTGTATAATGGCAATTTGTATACAGTACATTTTTCTTATTATTGGCCATAGGGATGTTTGTTAGCATTATCTAAGTGGCTATGGAAAATTTGACATATCGTGACATTTTTGAAATTGTTGCTGCGTCTTGTATCGTGATATGTAAAATTTTCCATAGCCACTTAGATAATGCTAACAAAAATTCATAAACATTTTAATTTTTTGAAGCACTATTTTTTTATTTTAAAGGCATAATTTTCAGTGTAACTGAAAGAAGAAGTTCCAAATTACATTGTGTAAAAATTTCAAGTCTAAACCTTCATCCTAACAAAA
>VTPC01090572.1:404167-419277 GCA_011009095.1 Ignelater luminosus
AAAAAACAAAAGCTATCGAATCTTTGTTTTCACGTGTGAATTTGAAAAGTCAGGTCAATTAAGTGCAATCAAGTTTTTTTTGTAGCTGCATTAATAACGGAGATAACCATTTAAAATCACCGAATTGGTAACACCCTGTACATTATCCCAATTATTAAGGAAATTACAATATACACCCGTAATTGTAATCATTTGTGTACATGCTACACTATTTAACTTTTGCAGATGGTAGTTACTAATGAGTCATGACAATATTTCTTCATCTGTTAGTCAGCTTTCTGTTCCTATTTCTGCAAGTTGTGTCAAATCAGGAAGTTTTTGCAAAACATTGTTGATAATACGGCAACGTCATCTCTGTGGTTACAACCAATCAGACGGCTGCTTGCTACGCAATAACGTTACCGTATTATTTATCGAACGTGATCTGTATTATACAAAAATTCCATATTAACAGAACTTACCAAAAAGTGACTCGTGATAATTTCATACCTGTTTTGCAGAGAGAAATGTTTTCGTTATGACGATACATGAACTTGGAACATTTTTATAATAAGGTCTCCGTTTTGTAATGGCTGTGGTCAAGGTTATAGTAACTTAATTAATTCTAATGTACAAATTATCGTCTGTTGAACCTTTTTTGGAATGCAGATTGGAAGTTATTACGTTCTCCCTTTTACAAATCTTCTCTTTTAATTATTATTATACAAAGTTATTTTCTATTGGAAGCTTTTAGAAAGATAAAAAGTTAAAAGAAATGCTCATAAATTATAACGGAAATGCATTGCGCTAAGGATTTGAATACACAAAGCGCCGAATTCAAAAAATTCAGTTACACATAAGTATAGTCCGTTTGCGCTTTAACACGTTAATTTTCTGAATGGTGGGTAAATGGGCTTTTAATGTCTGAACTAAGCCATGTAAATAGTTTGTTGCAGCTAGTGGAACGGCGCTTACCGGAATTTATCTATCCTTGAATTTAAATTGATGAGGATGTCGCTACCTTGCATTTTGATGATAATGACATTTAGCACGGTTAACAAAGAAATATCTCTTAACTTCCGGAATCGAAAGTTAAAAATAGACAAAGTTAAACATAAAAGAGAAATGCATTACGGTATGTTATTGAAAAGTTCATTTAGTACGAATCGCGATGAACAGCGTAGCGAAACGCTGTGTTTGTTGTTTTAACGGTTTTATAATGTTTTGACTTTTTTTGTTGCCTCGTAAATTCTCATCAATATAAATAGAAAGGAGGACAAATAATCGAATTATTTTTTATTTCCCTTTTTCTTTTTTTTTGTGATGACACTGAGAGAATGATGTTATTCGATTAAAATGGATCGACCAAACCGAAATGCCACCGTAAAAACTGATTATGGAAGTGTATCCAGGAACGTTAACGGTCATTTAACATTTAGTATGTACCGGATGGTCCAAATTCGAGGTAAATGCTTATTTTTTCCTACTGAAATCATCTATTGGTGCAACTAGATTTATGCAGGGTTATTTAAATTCAAGTCTTATTATTGGGATCTTGGAAACTGTAAAAGCGATACAAGAACGGTTAATTCAATCTAACTTCATTTGTTTTTGTTATAACGAAAATAGGCCGATTTGAATTTTGTTTCTGGCAAAAGATTGCCATTGTTGTTCTCTTTTGGGTTGGCGTTTAATATTTTAAGATTAGGTGTGCTGAGGTGGATACAGCGACATCTATGATTAGGTTAGCTGTGTGTATTCTTTCTGTTCAATATTTTCATTTATTCACCAGATATTAATGGTGGATCGTTTTTAAATGAACACAGTATATAAATAGCTCCTGGAAATGAATAGAGCAACTCTTCTAGACAAAAAGAGAAAAATCTAGAAATCATATTTTACTCAAAAAAAAGCGGAAGAGATTTGATCACCTTTTTTGATTATAAGATGCTTTGAAGGTCAGTAATCTATCCCTTCAGTAACGACCAGTGTTGCCAATATCCAACTCACTTATCGAAACTATTCTTTTATCCTCCTGGATATCTCACGCTCCATCCAAAAGTTTTTTTCACATCGTAACGTCACTGCTTTTTTGTTACACGGCTACATTTTTATGAATGATTGCGTCCCCGAAGAGTAACCATGATGACGCGCTGCCATCAGCGAAGAGGGCGCTTTTAAAAGTGTTGCCTTTGTGTTTATGGAAATTGGCCAGGAATATCTTTATTAATTTATTGGCCTGTTCTACTATGTTAGCACAGTACACCAGTGACGTTAGCTCTAGTCGGACATAAATGTGAACAAACCCGTCAGTTGAGTAACATTAAGGTTATGTAAAACAAAATACGGTGTTGATATTGTTACAAAATTCCACGAAGAAGGTCTTTTATGCCATCCTTTATCCTTTAAAGTAATTTAAAATGTCACCAATAGGAGTAAATCTCACGAGTTGGCAACACTGTTAAATGCAAAAAGAGAGCGAGACAGCGAGAGAGAGAAAAGAGCTCCTAAATATATGTAATATCAGAAAGTCCTTGGACCAAATAGTTTTTAAAAGTCTGTTCCGCTTTATGCTAGATTTTTATTGCAAAACAATATAAGAATCTGGAACCTAATGGCCGTGACTTTACCTTACAAGTGTTAAAAGTGGGAGGAATTCTTCATGAAATCGTTCCCTAGAGGCCCCCAAATCTAAAGTTATGGCAGTAGCACTTGCGTATAATAAATTCTTGATGTACCGGTTTGCCACAGTAGAGTGAAGTTGTTGATACTGATCTTCGCGTTTTAGATAAGTTTCTGACTTAAGATACAGACTTCATTGTCAATATGTCTTTCTGAGTAAAATAACTTCTGCTTTGGTTTCTAAGTTAGTAGATGGTTGTGAAGGTATAAAATTAACAATTTAAAATTCTCTTTCTAGAGAATTCTTGAAGATTAATTTTTGTGGTCGTAGCGTGACCTCATCTATACCGGAACCTGAGACTGGAAGCTTTACTACTTACTATTAGTTTCATGTTAGATCCGCCTTTGTCTTATTAGTGATTATAGAATTTGAGAAAACGGCCAATGGACGTTTCACGTCGCGTCCATTCTACCTCAACCTTCTTCTAGGATATAGGAGTAAGTTAAATAATTCATCAAAAACACCGAACACCTTGAAAGAGACTGCGGTAAGATTTAAAAGTCGTTCTACGGAATCTAACGAAACTATGCCACCTTTAGTGGCAATTCCAAAACGAATTTTTTCTTGGGGAAAGCTATCACAACAAAAGGTTGAGTTTTGCCTCCTTTGGCAATATTGTCTTGAACGGCAATACCGAAATTTTTCTTAAAGGAAACTGCGATAAAGCTGAGCCACCGTTTGGTGTTTTTGTTAACACAACTAATTGCCAATAGCAAAATTCGTCTTGTGAAAAGCTATTATAGGTAGAATGCCGCGCCGCGCTTTGGGCTTACCATTAAAGTCACTTGCGGCAACTAACGATAAGGTTTTTTGCTCTCTGGTGGCAACACCAAAGCTTCTTAGGGAAAGTTATCATAAGGTACAAGTTTGTGCTTTGGGTTTCACATTGAAGCCGGTTGCGGCTTTTGCTCTTTTTTAATAGGGCCTTCCGCGCCAATATCAAAAACCTTCTTGGAGTGCTTATCTCTTACCATTAAGACTTCTTGTGGAGGCCACTTCTATTAGGGCTCCTTTAACGACAGGACCAAAATAACATAAAATGGCGCATTTTGGATTTTCTATTGAAGCCATCTACAGCAACCAACGATTGGGTTTTGCCCTACTTGAAATTACCGCCGAAGCAAATTGGAAACCTTCTTGGAGGAAATAACGGTAAGCTTAAAACCTTTCGTGGCAACCAACGCAACGGGTGTACTTAGTCCTTCTTAACTACAGCATTTCCGGCGTCAATACCAAAACTCTTCTTGACGTAAGCTTCATAACAAACCGCTGTGCTTTGGGCTTTCTATTGTAGCCATCTCCGGTAATCAGTGATTGGGTTTTCCTTTAAACTTGCCGTTGGAGCCATTTGCGACAACCAAAAATCGCATTTTGCTTTTCTTGGTAATACTACCTTTGGCGGCAACAACAAAGTTTGTTTTAAAGGAAACTAAGGTACTTTTCCTGTCGTTAAGGCCTAACGCAACTATCCCGCTTTAAGCGGTAATATCAAAACTCCTCTCGTGGAAAGCCATTATAAGGTAGTAGAACTCTTTGCTCTGGGCTTATCATTGAAGTTACACGATTGAATTTTGTCGTTTAGTACCAACACTAAGCTTTTTGGGGAATGTTATTATAAGGAAAATGCGCTTCTCTTTGAAACCAGTTTTGGCGACGAACGATTGAGTTTTGTGCTTTTTGGTAATAAAACTTTCTGCGGTAATATAAAAAATCTTCTTGGAGGAAACTAAGGTAAGGTTAATTGTAACACTTTGCTCTTTTCATTCAAGAAGGCAACGCAACTTCAGTAGCAATATCAGAATTCTTTCTGAGGAGAGTTATTACAAGGTAAAATGCCTCGTTTTGAGCTTACCATTGAGGTCACCTTTAGCCATCAGTGATCGAGTCTTGGCTCTTTGGTCCCGTTTTGGGGTTCACATTGAAACTGCCTGCGGAGACTATCAATCGAATCTTCTTGAGGCAGCTAGGGGATGGCTAAGTGTCGTGGCTTCTTCTCGTTAAGGCGACTATGCCGCACTATAAAATGTCGTGTTTTGAGCTTTCAAGGAACCTGGTTCTGCCTTTCTTAGCAATACCGTTTTCAGCACAACACGAAAATTGTTCTTGAAGGAAACTACGGGACGTTAAGAGTCGCGATTTCGTCAACACAATACCAGAACTCTTTGAGGTCTAATTGAGTTTTACCCTTTTTGTCAATACTGTCTTCGGCGGCAACACCGAAATTCTTCTTGGAGGAAACTAACGTAAGGTTAAAAGGCGCGCTTTGTTTTTCTCGCCAAGGCTTTCTACGGATACTAACCCAACCATACCAAAGTTCTTTATGCCATATAAGGCAGTGCTTTAGTGGAAATACCAGCACTTCAGGAGATCAGGTGGGAAGGATATGGTATGTTTAAATCTGGATGTCACGTAGTATTCTACAGTGGAGGAAAAGGAAAACAAGGCGGTACGGGATTTATGTTAAACAAGATGTTGCAGCCAACAGTCTTGAATTTCAGGGAGATTAATGAGAGGCTATGCACTTTAAGGCTGAAGCTTAAGTTCTTCAACATGACCCTTTGGATTGTTTACGCACCAACATAAGACGTCGAGGAGGAAATAAAGGATACGTTTTACAGCAAATTAGAAGAGAAATTTGACAAGACACCAAACAGAGACGTAAAGTTAATTATTGGGAATCTCAATGCCAAGGTGGGCAGAGAGGAAGTCTTCAGATCAGCAGCTTGCACGAAAAACGCAACGACAATGGGCTGCGACTCATCGATTTTGCAACGGGTAAGGGTTTAGTGATCAGAAGCACTTGGCTTCCCCGGATAAGGTAGCAAGGAATCAAATTGATCATATGCTGATTGACTCAAGGCATGCATCAGATATCCAGTGTATAGAGATATTTAGAGGAGCGGACATTGACTCGGATCACTACCTAGTTCGCTGTAAGTATAATCAAAGAATAGCGGTATACATACAGGAAAGCCGAGAAAGCAAAGCAGATTCAGTATAATGTTAATCAGAAAATGAAGAAATAAGGGAACACTCCCAGGGAAAAGTAAGAGACAGGCGTGATGCACAAGTTGAGGGAGAAGGAAATGTTGGTGATGTTGAGACAGCATGGGACACATGGGACAATGAAGCTGCAAGCGAAGTCTTGGGAAGGACCAGGATGAGGAGTGCAGAGCTGCAGTAGAGATGAGGAACGAAGCGTCGCAAAAACTGCAGAGTAGAAGAACGAGGGTAACGGCTGAAGAACACAGCAGGTGCAAGCAAGGTGTGCCGAAAAAAGAAGAAAACTTTTGAAACGAGAAAGATAGAGGAGTTGAAGGAATTGAAAGAAGCCAATGAAGTAATGAAGTTCTACAAGAGGGTAAAAGAGGAAAAGAAGGGTTTTCAATCGACCGCCCTTTTCTGTAAAGACAAGACTAGCACAATTCTGAGCAGGTGGGCGGAGTGTTTCAATGAGCTCTTGAATGGAACCCCGGAAGAGAGAGACGACGGAACATCCTAATTACAGAACGAGGAGAAGCGTAATGATGACATCGAGGCAACAGCGATAGAACCCCCTTCCAGCGTTGCCAAGTTTAAATTTCTTTTTTTGGTTCGTGTGGCAAATCTAAGTACGTTGGAACATTCCTGTTTTCAATTTTGGCATCTCAAGACATTGAGGGAGGCTGCTGTCTGAAGCTCTATTGGCATTTATGGGACACCCTGTATAATAATAATAATAATAATATATAAAGCAATTACTGTGGCAAAAGACAAAGAGGGTTTTTGTATATTTTTGTAATTTCCGAAATTTTCAATTGGTCAATTATTTGATTTTTATTTCAATAATTAAATACTTAACCACGTTAAGGTATAATTCTCCGGTGGAAAAAATAATATTTTTGAAAAATTTCTAAAATTTTTTCATAGAAGTCACCGGGAAACTATGAATTTCGAATTTTTATCGTCTCTCGAATTTTGTGGTGCCTCAAATTTTGGCGCCCCTTAAATCTTGCCTCCCTAGGCTCGGGGCTCGCAGGCCTAAGCCTAAATTCATCACTGAGCAGGAACACTAGAATAGTATTGTACCTCAGAGTCATCAGCCCAGTTGTAATGCATGACAACGAAGCGTAGACCTAGGAAGATGGAAGATGGGGAAAAGAAAGATATATGGACCGGTTAGAGAAGGCTAGGCTTGGGGGATAAGAACCAATGCGGAGCTTCAGCAGCTGTTTGGAAAGCCTGACGTTGTCGTTGAAATTAAGAAAGGCCGCATACGATGGGCGGGGCACGTTCCGAGAGCAGAGCAAGAACGGGCGACGAAGAAGATTTTTGTAAGTGAACCGGGAAGGAGAAGAAGAGGAAGACCCCGACTCAGGTGGACAGAGGATGTGGAAGCGGATCTGAGAAGACTTGATGTGCGGAGATGGAAGCAGAAAGCAGCGGACAGAGATGAGTGAGACAGGCTTCCAAGGGCTGTAGCACCACGGGGAAGGAAGAAGCGCTTCAGCTTGATTTTCTTGGCATTGCCGCTTGGATGGCAATCTCTAAAACTTTTTTAAATGAAACTCTGACAGGGTTGAGAACCTCACTTCGCTCTTCTAATTTAGGCCGTCTGGGGCGATTAACTGCCGGTAACGCTAATCTCTTATTTATGGAAACTGTTTCCACTTAGATCGCTTATGTTAGCGATAAAACTTTGACCTTCATTTTGTTTATTTTTATGATGGTAAGACGAAGAACATGGAGTATGTGGAAGTTAACTTGCGACTATAATTGTATCATCCTTTTGGAGCAATTAACTGTCTCTTGTTGTTCACAATCAAGAACAGAATTAAGAGAGAAACTTCAGGAGCTAAATCAACATATGTTTTGATAAGAAACGTAAAGAGAAAAGGAGCGCTATAGCGCGATAAGAGTTCGACGCGACTGCCGACTAGACTATCACGGTTACCTCCTAGGATACCAATCAGCAGCATGCGTTGGCATTCTAAAATTTTCCTTTTGTATTTCTACCTTTTCGGCTTGAACGCGCTTACCTTGCAGTTTTGAAGAATTCATTTTTCAATTGTTTTGAAAGAATTACATGCATATTTCATTTCGATTATTAATGAATATAAAAATAAAAATGCTTTAATAACGCCCTTAACTGTTGGGTACAATAAAAGTTACGACAAAATAATTTTTAAAATCTTATTGCGTTTGTAATCTATTATAAAATTTCATAACACTCATTTGCAATTTGCAATAGCCGTAATAAAACTAACAAGCCTAATCATTCTTTTATTGTTCTGTAAGAAAATAAGCTGTAATTAAATTTCGGATTTATTAAATGCGTAACTTATTAAAATTTAAATCGATAAAACTTATTGCGTATGTTTTTTGAACGTTTGAGTAAAGAGGATGAGTTTCTTGTTTAAAATTTGTCGCTTTCTCCAAGAGGACTAATCACATGTTTGAGGAGCACTTACTTAGATGAATGCTTCATCTCTTATTTAGGAATCTTTTGATTAATCTGAAAGTTTCTTATTTTATCTGTCTTCTCTTAAATTCTCCCGCTAGTGTTTCTTACATATCTATTCATATACGTTTCCAAGAAATATTTTATCATAATATACAGAAATATTGTCACTTTGCATTCATTCTCCGGGGAATCTCGCAGCGTATCAGATTCCAAACCAATCAATGTTCGAGTTCAAACGAGCCTGAAACGCCTTCTCTGTTTATAGATTCTGGCTCTGCACTTTTCATAAATTTCCATTTCTCCTTTTTTTCTGCTCATATCTAAACTCCCATTGTAACATTATACATATCTTAACATCTTAGCTCTTGTCTCATTTTTATACTTCCTTTTTTGAGGGGGTGGTAAAAAAGCGTATCTGATGAGGATGTACTGAATTTAAACGACGCAATTAGTAATAATTGTCGATGATTTATTTGTTTCTTGAACTCTTCATTTCAGGCTCGACAAACAATATATACAAGTATCGAAGATTCTGACATTTTCCGGTTTGTTGCACATTCTAGTTTCTTACCGTTTCGCGTATTTTGTCATTTTCTAGAACAATTCGATAGAATTGTGACCCTTACAATATTCATTTATCCGTGTATTAGTTCAATTTTACTAATAACTTCTTGTAATGTTTCATAGTTTGCGGGAAACATCTGAAAAAGAAAAACGAGAACGCGTAAATCTTCCCGTTTTTAATTTTATGTTAGTTTTCTTGCTCCAAAATAACAACAGGAATGCCTAAATAATTCATTTTATAAACGAATAACTACGTGTACGTTTTATAAAATAAAAGGGACTTTACTTTTTTCAGTGTTCAACGCAATAATTCATGCGTTGACCGGTTTTTTTACGCCGCATTGTTGTATTCTTCACCATTGAAAAAAAAAGATGTCAAACCTTCTTTTAAAAAATACGTTTTTTTCTGCGTCCGTGTCACATTCTACCACGTTCTCATGTGACTCACGAACGAATTCCTCCCCGGCGATGCGACACCTTTTTCGAACACACACGCGCGCACATATATGTATTGTAATTCTACATTAAATTGGCAAGTGGGAAAAGCATTGACAAGACAGCGTAAAATTGTTTATGTCTCTTTTGTGTGTTGGTCATATTTCTTGTTTTGTTGGACAGCAGAGGACCCGTCCTCGTGAGGATTGCGTAAGAACGGATAATGTTATTGTGCAACAGTTTCGCAGTCAGAATATTAATTTTTTCTATAGCGGAAAGTTTCTTGACAAAATCAATTAATGGTGAAGACAAGTTTTTGTTTTTCCGCTTTAATTGATTTTGCGAATTTAAAACATTTTTGTTACCTATGTAAATTTAAAATCTCCCCGTTGTATTAAATTTACATCGGCTATGCGGTTTACAATTGGCGCCCAATGCAATTTAAAATTAACATTATTATTGTTATTATTCTTTATTATCTTGTTTTTCTTTAGCCCTACCAGCACTGTCGAAGCTTACGATAAAATCTTCAGTTAACCATTATAAGATTTTTAAATCTTTAAAGATTCTGCATTCGATATTCCTAAAACGTCGCAAATACTGCTTAAGATATTTCCATTCATGCTCACAAAGAGCCTACGATAAAAATAGTTTTTGTCGTACGATGAGATGATGCTGATCTAAATGTCCTCGCACCAACTTATCCCATACTCAGTTGCAGATTATTTACATGTATAGTTAAAAATGTTATTTCGATAGGTGTAATCATCACTAAAAGTTAATCTTTGTTCCAGTTTGATAAGACTGTTTACTTTAGAAACGAGGAAGTTATTAAGTTACAAAAGACATAAATTCCTTGAAATATTGTTTGTGAACTTGTGTAAGTAGTAGCGTAGATCTTTTACCAATATAAGCAGAGGTTAGTAACCCGAAATACTTTAGAGAAGATACTTAACTTTTGTGATTTTTAATTGTTTTCTATTAAATTCTCTGTTCTTGTCTTGACCGGTTTTGGAGCATAAAAACATCCTTCGAGCCTCCCCGTGCTGGGACATTATAACAAGTTATCACTATCATTACAACGTGCTACAGTTGAATTTAATCTTGTTCTCTGTATATCGTGGGGCAAGCTATCCAAAAAGCAGCAGGAACATCTCAACAAACTTGTATTATTAAGAGAGATTATGAGAATGATCAGTGGGTTATACGAAATTATAAATTCTTGATTATATTTGATACCGTTTCATAATAGACCGGGTCACCGCCAGCATTGCATTTTATTCAAGAATCAGCAAGATCAAAAGAAAGTACAAGTAAATTGAAAAAACAATGTATATTATAATGTTAGTAAGCTGGTTTGCGAATTTGAGCATCTCCAAATAGTTTCTGTATAAGGAAAGATCATGACTCACTCAATCATTCCTCTTATGACATCTTAAAACTAGTATGATGTGTTGAGCATTGAAAAATATTCGCTGGTTGAATGAACAATTTACTACAAAGTATCCGTCCAGCTCTATAAATATATACGTGTTGAAACTTCTCTGCTCATCTTTTCTTCCCAATATTAGAAGCGTTTGCGTTTCTCTGGGACTGTGTCCGATCTTTTCAGGCAGTGTAGACTTAGCTGCTTGTTCATCAAAAATTCCGATCTCGCTCCAAAAGCGCAATTAGGATAACAAGTTTGCTGGCACCCAACGTGGGATCATTTGCTATTTTATTCGGGGATCACGCTTTGATATTGTTCATTTTTTGTTTCAGAAGTTTTTGTTTACGTTTAACTTTTATTCTTCTTTCAGCAGAAATGAACGGGGATCACTTGCTAGAAGACGAGGTTGCTTGTGAGCTTTTGAGTAGGGGTATGAGTGGTACTGGAACGGCTTCAGAAAATCGCAGGGATTTGCGAGGAGTATTAAGAAAAGAGAAAGAGGGCTTTTCTATTGGTTTTAGTTAAATTTCAATTTCGAAAACAGGCGATAGTGTCGTTCCAGATGCTGATCTTCTTGGAGAACCTAACGTTTTAGCTTGATTGGCTTACCTAGTCAGTTTGTGCCCGGCGATGACCAATCCACTTTTATTCTTAACTTTTTAAAGTTAAAAATTGTACCTCATGCTTACGTCAACTTTTGCGGAAACGACTTCCTTAGAGAAGAGTATTGTAAAGTCAATAGATGGGTCACTTGTGGCAGGTAATATTTAGGATTTACTATCCTTCGGCGGCAGCTCTGAAAACTATTTTAAGGTCGGGTTCCGCTTTACACCTATAAGCGACAAGTATGTTCTTAAAGTGCAGTGACCTGTGAACACCCCTGTTAAGCAACTTGAGTTCTCCGGCTCTTGCCCATTAGCCAGTTTAGTTAAAACCGGTTATATGGTCTTTTGCCTGGTGCAGTTTGTTGGAATATTCCTACTGCTCGACGATATATACAGTGTGTCCACATTTCGATGCTCACTATTGGGATCTCGGAAATTGTAAGAGATACGAAGTCGGTTAAATTAGAAGAGTTTTGGCTAATTTGTGAGATCAGTTTACTTATGCTTTTGTTTTTTCAAAAAAGTTCACGGCTTACTAGATATTTGCTAAAAACGAAATTATCTTATTTTTTTTAAAGTGAAATATCTCAGGAACGAGCAAAGATAGAACAGAACAGCAAACACACAAAAATTATTTTCGCAAATGTCTTTTGTTTTACTTCGGTGGTGAAACGTAAATCCAGATTTTTTCTAATGGAAAGCCTACTTGATTTCCATATTACTGAACTGCATGCCTTAAATACTTTTCAGTGATACATAGTTTGACATAGCTATTCTTTTGATTTATCGAGTTATGAAGTGAAAATCATTTTTCATCGTAGTGTGCCATGACATCTAACACACAAAGTCGTGAGTTTTATCAAAGAAATTCATTTGTTATGCAAAAATTGCTAAAACAAAATAAATACGCTTTTATGGGGCATTAGCTGCTTATTTGATGCTATCTGTGAATGCTCAGTAAAGTATCTTAAAAGCGTCTTTTGTTTTATTTTAGCAATTGTTACATAACAAATGTAATTTATCTGAAAAAAATCAATGAATTTCATATGTTTAAAGCCATGGCACGCTAAGTGGGAAATGCTTTTTGTTTAAAAAAAATAAGATAATTTCGTTTTTAGCAAATATCTAATAAGCCGTGAACCTTTTTGAAAAAACAAAAGCATAAGTAAACTGATCTCCAAAATAGCCAAATCGTTTCTAATTTAACTGATCTCGTATCTCTTACAATTTCCGATATCCCAATAGTGAGCATTGAAATGTGGACACACTGTATAGAACAAAATTAAATTCAATTGCAGCCATTTTTTTACTGCATCTTATAATGATTGCGATAACTTGTTACAATGTCTCAGTACCTGTCAAATGAAGAACACAGTACCTTTCAACATGCACTCGGTTTATCTAACTGATAGAAAGAATTAGAAAGTCACATACATACTATACCAAAATTTCGATGTTTAACAAAAACCAAAATAACTGAATACAAATAATTAATTGTTTTACACTTAAACTGCTGTTTCTTGACCAATTTGCCTTTTGAATTTCGCAAGACTCTGCGTTTAGGGCTGACGTGATCTGTTGTCTTAAAATCCCCAGATAGGTTTCTTGTCCCAAGTCCTCGGCTCCAAGTCTGGCAAAATGTCTTTCTTTTCGCCGCCATGGATTCCGCCATGTCTGTGAGAATTAGAAAGACGCTGCAGTTTTGGTAGTGCATTATCATTGTTATAAAACAGAAATTGCACTGGAAATTAAAAGCTTGCATCACTTTCTGGTTGATTTAGGACAATTTTTGTATTTCTTTGCGATTTGTTTATAAATCTAGTCTGACTATGACTTCGCTGTATTATTAAATGCGTGTATTATATTAATTAGCCGAGTTTTCTCTTCGAGACTTGCTTGCTACCATCCTGCTGTTGTCAGTAGCTTTTAATGGGCAGCTGGAGATCTGTCCATTCCATGAAGAGTTTCGTTTAGCTATTTCTACTTTTTATCATTATTATACCCCACGTTGTTTCTGCTACCAAGCGGAAATGACCGTTGTGGAGTATAGGTATCGTCTATTGATGAGTCCATAACGAGAACGAAACGATCCTTTGTAGGTACGATGGTCAGTGCTTGCATAGTGTTCCTATTTCTGTGGAAAACAATGTTGTTCCGTCTTTAAATTTACATGTCCAGGATCGTTTCGAGGAATGTTTGTTTTGCTACTCTTCTGCAAAAAATGTTAACAATTATATGTAATCGCATTGCATAATTGGGGAAATAACAGAGACTCTTAAAACCTGAAAAATGTGTTTTTTACAATTTTCATTTCACAATCGCTTTATCTCTTGTCCAAATCCAGTGAATAAAAACAATAAAAGATAACTGCCCGGTTGCAGAAAGCTGAATTAAATCAAATAATGAAGTTAATCCAATTAGCCAATCTGATTGAATAATTTTGAATTTACATTTCAGTTTTACAACACCCGATTGTCTAATCTCGGCATTAACGTGATCGTTTAATTAATTCTGCTTTCTAGAACCGGGCCAATATCAAATGGCAGTCTGTAGACAAGGTTATTGAAATTTGGAGCTCACCATTGAAATCCCAGAAACTATAAAAAATACAAAGTCAGTTAGATTCTGCGGCCACTTGCTGTTGATCTATTATTCAAATCTAAGTCTTCTAGGTGATGTTGTGGGTTTTTTTAGAACCTTCATCAAATTCAATTTTCTTTACGGTCGTTAAGTTGAATTCCTCCATGGTTTGATAAATTTAATGTAGTTGTCAGCAATGTACCATGTCACGTGCCTTAGTTCAGACATAGGGTCGGTTTCTGTTCTCGTCATTAAACTTAAACATTCTCTAATTACCATGGTAACCGATTTTGTCTTTTTGCTTCTTGTTAATATCAAATAAAGCCATACTTTTTTCAATTTCTAAAGAAGTTTCATTAGTTAGTGGAAGGAGAGTAGAAAGCGGATCAAAAAGTTTTGAACCATGTGCAATGAAGGTAAGTATGTTACTGTTGGTTTGCAATGAGAACTCCTGTAGCATGTAGCAAAACGGTGCCTAGTCCAAAAGTAAAGAGAGGTAAAACAGTACTAGATATATTTTATCAAACTAACAGAAAATATGCAAAACACCCACGATCCATTGAGCGCTGGCATTTTAACGAATTCGTCATTCTAATCGTCTTTATGCACGAAGCTTTATACTGCAATATAAGGAATAATTTCTTTTTATTTAACAATTGTAAATAATAGTATACTATATACCTTCATGGCTTAGTGTTAAAAATTGCTTTTTAGTACTTTCTAACAATGCAATTTGGTTAGTGTGATTTACGCTACTTCACGCCGCGTCGACATCTGGATATATTAAAGACATTGGAGACAAAGTAGGGCCTGTAGAAAGTGTTTATCGATTTTATAATTTCTTAATAAGAAAATTTTGGCTCAAAACGAAAATTCTTTGAGGTTATGTCAAAAACAAATGATGGAAGGTCGGATTTTTTTTTTTACCTTCTTAATTTGCATTAGAATACGCAAATTTTGCTCCAATTTAAATGACTTTGTATCTTTTATAGCTTCGTGATCCCAATAGTGAGACCCTGGAATTTAAATAACCTTATATTGTAAAAAAGTAAACCACTCCAATATCTTTATTAAAACCTTACAAGCTCGTCCCATACATGTCTAATAGTATGAAGTCTGGGAGTAGTAACTCGGCATAACAATAATTCACACTACAAGAAAACATTCTACTACAATCCCTTCCGTATTTTTCTTTTTGCTTGCCAGTGTATTTGAGTTCCTGGAGAGAGAAAGAGAGAGAGAGACAGAGAAAGAGAGACAGAGAAAGAGAGACAGAGAGAAAGAGAGAGATAGAGAGAAAGAGAGAGACAGAGAGAAAGAGAGAGACAGAGAGAAAGAGAGAGACAGAGAGAAAGAGAGAGACAGAGAGAAAGAGAGAGAGAGAGAGAGAGA
>VTPC01090572.1:419377-450675 GCA_011009095.1 Ignelater luminosus
AGAGAGAGAGAGAGAGAGAGAATTCGTTGTTACATTCTTGTTCCTGAAGGGAACAGGAGACCGTTTTGACAGTATAACTCTTTTTCGGCCATAATGTAAGGAAATTTCTTTCTGGGTGGGTAGCGACATAAAAGTTCAATGCACTTTGCGCTCGTCCTGTGTTGTGTTGTGATAAAGCGCGAACGTGATGTGTTGTGGTGGTGTGTTGAGGAGGCGGTTGATGTGGTTTCTCGTTGTTGTTGTGTAGGAGTAGGTTGTGTTGTGATTGTGGTATGGATGAAGCGGTGAGTAGTTTGTGTAGTGATTCTCTGTGTGTCTTTGGGTAACTGTTCTGACATTTGCTTTAACCACTAAAGAAAACCACGGTAAAATCAGAGACCAGTTGCCCCTTGGATTGCTTTCTCGACCTCTGAGTACGAACGTAGGCCGTGGATCGCTAGCTACGTCTCTCGGTTGAGTCCTTGATAAAAGCAAGAAAAATTTTGTCGCGCTTCTATAACTAGGCTGCAGTTCTCAGGCCGTCGAGCCTGTCGGGCTTTTTGGACTTTCCGGCCCTTCGGGCCATCTAAATCTCTTGAACCTGCCGGGCAAAACGGATCTGTCGGGCTGGTTGGGCCTGTCTAGCCTTTAGGACTTCTCGGCCTTTCAGATTTCTTTGTTGTTCTGTTCAAGAAGGGATTTCTTTGAGCCGCGTCAAGTTTGGACCGTACAGAGTTCTATATTAATCCTAGCGACGACTGTAGTTTGCCCTACGTCATCGATTACAATAAAAAAATGTGTTTGTAATGAAAGTGGTAGAGCAGACGTATATAAAACGCTTGGTGGGCCTTAAAATTTAGTGGCCGAACTCGAAGTAAATAGGGCACTTCCGGTACTATTTCTGACAGTTTAGTCACGAAAACTTCGTGTGCCTTTCTTCACTCCGCCGCAATCCCTTTTACGTCATGTGATCGAGTACAAAAACGAAAGAAACGTTAAACTATAGCTCACATCTTTCTCTATACCATGCATCTTATGAATTAATTAAGCAACCAAAAATGTACAGGAAGTCACCGATGTACTCCGAACCCGGCTAGTGAATTCTAGGCATACCAGTTTACCGCCGCGACTCGGGTGCATTGCACCCCTTGTATTATATGAGCATTAGTTGGATGAGAACGATAATCACATTTTCATGCATGTAGTAAAAGGAAAAGTGAGAAATAATAAAAAGAATAACAAAACAGCACCTGGTAGAAAATGACTCCTTGTTCACTGAATCTACTGCAAGAGAACCGCAACTGAAACTGTTTTTAATGCCTTGACGAATTAAATTCTTTCTGGAGTATAGCATCTAACACATTCTGTTGTTTAAATTTTGCGTGTAGAGCACCTAAACGAGTTTTCAGGATGTTAAGATTACATTTCTAAGGTTCTGTATGATGACTGCCAGCTTTTAAAGCGGATTTACAAAATCTTTTCACAAGAATTCAAAGAGTGCGTTTATCTATCTGGACTAACTTCTATGAATGGTAGAGGAATCTTCCTACGTACATACTACCCTGTCTTTTGTTCAAAGTCGTTCTATAAGCTGGAAGCTGAACATAACCGGAACAAAACGGAACGAAAAATCTGCAGGTCTAGATCAGTGTGTACAGATAGAATACTCTACATTATACAGAGTTCCAGATTGTGGAATCCAAGGAGACATTTACAGTTTGATTCTCCATTGCCATTCATAGTTGTCTTTAGTGCTCTTTTCTACATCCTCTAATTGCACTTTTGGTTTCTTGTTATTTTATACCTCTAACTTGAACGAATGAAGGAATGAGGTTATGAATGAGAATGAGATTGGGAACGCAGCTTAGCATCCGTGGAAGATGATATAATTGGAGGGACGGAGGAAACTTTGTGGGAATTGTAAAGTCACTGACGCCGATGCTGAATCCAGTTTCCCGCCGGCTGCATCCCTACACAAAAAGCGAGTCAATTTCTACAACTTTTATAGCGTATTTCTTGTAATAGGGGATACTGTGCCTGCGTGATGGGGGACTTGATGTGTTATCACAAGCACAAAAGTTCGGAAGCTTGAATTTTGTTAAGCAATCTTAATTTTACTTTTTTTGGGCAAATTCATAATTCTAACTGAAACTTTGGTGGAATTCACTACAATGGTTCTTTAAAAATTGAAACAAGTATAGCTATATTTGTTCTTAACAGGAAGGAAGAGGACAAAATCGGTTGCCATGGTAGTTGGAGAACGTGTAAATTTAACGAAGAGAGTAGAAACCGGCCCAATGTAGTTACATTGCGTGTTTATAGAAATTAAATTTATAGTGCCGAAGATTTTTAGGTTAAGGAGGAGAAACCTTCTCACAAAAGTGGTTATTTCTCTTGTTGTAGTTATTTGTGAAGCATTTTAATGCCTCCAAATTGAAAACTTTATGTTTCTTGATAGAAAATCTGTTGGATTTTCTTTAGATCTCACGTGCTCTTTTGATTAGGTCCTTATCATTTTACCTGATGTTGCTTTCTGCTTTGTCGGTGTTAACATTCTTCGATATCCGTATTTGCTCATCCAGCAAATTTATGTGACATTCTACGAGTCTCCATGTTATTCTTGGATTTTATTTGTATAATAGACAGCATTTTACAAAGACAACTAGTTTGGTAAACGTGATTTTCTTTTAGAACTCGACGTCATCTACAAACACGACTTGAAATATTAAAAGACGTATCTTCAAATGCTGCAACTGTCACAAAAAGGAATGTTTAGTGGCGGATCAATGAAGAGGGCTACGGGGCTGCAGCCTCCCTCATTAGTGCCTCTTTACTATTTATAACATTACAGTCTATACTTTCGCTTAGGTAACTAGCCTCTAAGGACAAATCATAATTTTCTCAACCTGCCCATCTCATTTGACAGTTCTAAATATTTGGAAATGATAAATATCGAAAAATATAAAAACCTAATAAACGATAGAACACAAAAGTTCTTAAATGCATCTGTTTGATATAATTCACTTTTTTTTTATAATTCGTATTTTTCTTTGTCGGTTGTCACGACTTTTAAAGCAACTGTGATCAATATCTAAAAATAAAATATGTTGATGCTTTAGAAAGAGGAAAAAACTGAATCCCAAATCACTTCACACAATGTTTCTCTCCAGAGATATATGTACAGAACAGCTTGGCTTTCAAAATGTAATGGGCAGATATTACGTTGATTCCCGTCGACGCGAATTCCATCGGGACCTGAGGGCAACCACAGAAATGATGGGTTGACGGTTTCATTGATCTCAGGCGGGTGACTGACTACTAATCATTAGGGGATTCGGATTAAGTTGTAATCTATTCGTGCGGGTTGTGTTTGCTTATAAGGCGGACATGTGTCCGTCTTATTCGTATGCAAATTTTACACGGCCTGCCAGCTAAAAAGGTCTTTTGATTTATTATCAAATTGTGCGGTTTCCCATCTCGTCCGCCCCTTTTTTACGTCTACTTTTACTTTTTTTGTTTTTAAGGAAGAAGCTTGGAAAACGGTAATTAATGATGGTTACCTTTTGTTGTAAATATTAATGTGGGCACTTATTTTGCTTCCCGGTTATTATTTATCAGGAGCGCTAGGCGAAACAATTTCCTTCCCTTTTAAGGAAAAAAGTAAGTAGAGCAGCAGCATTTTCCAACGTGGAAGAATAATGAATTTACCAGAACAATGGAGGGCATTCATTGATTTTTTTTTGTTCGCCCGAACATGTGTGCTCGTAACATCTGGATTTTACATTTTCGGTTCTGCGTTTTTATTCGGCGGCATTTAATTTTGTGTTCGAAATTTATAGTCCCCCAAACAGCGTTTGCACTATCCTTCCTGTATTTTTTTTACATCACTTTTTACTGTTGCTTTAAATTTAAAACGTACACAGATTTCTTTAACTTGTTGATGTTGTAAATGTTGACTGTTTTTGCTTTTTCTAATCGTGTCAGGGTGTCGTTTCGAAATTAATTATGTGAATGTCGAGTAAAACAAATTATACTTAACGTAAATAGACTTTCAACAATAGAATATTAAAAAAAATTATGTTAGTTTGTTACTGCAAAAAGCCTAGTATGACATAAAAAGGCATTGTTCCCCATTGTTATTCTTTATCTTGAGCAATTGTAAAAGCGGCGATAAATAAATTATCCGAGGCGCAAGATAAGTTTTTATTCTGAAGTAAATATTGAATAATCTCAAGCGAGCTAAATTATCTTTGGAGAAAACAAGGCATCATTAATTATTTCTGAAGAAGGTGATCTCTGTAGCTAAACATTGACATTCATGATAATCCTCAATATGACAATTTAAATTGCAAACATCTGAATTGTTAAGTTGGTACACGTTTGCTTCAAATTTGTTGGCTTTAACCTTGTGGTTCCTTATTTTAAACAAGATAATGTAAAATCATATTGTGCAATTTTAATCTCTAGGCAACCATAAGTTTTTCTTTTCACAGATTTTATTGGAACTAGGGGTGCTAGATATTGAATTTAATCCTAAGATAAATTCAAAAAGTCGATGTCAAATCTCAGAAATAGTTAACCAATAATAATTAAGTTTCTTTTGTTTGATAATCTCAATCTGCGCTAAAAAGAGCATCTCTCGAATTAATCAAGTGGTTACAACACATTAGCAAGAGTCATAGAGGTAAAGGGTTGTCTTCAACGAACTTACGTCTTTCAGGGATTCGATCCATCGTTAGGCCACTTCCTTTAAATTTTGACATAATCTTCGATTCTTTAACTCCATAAAGCTATCTAGGTAAAATGCCAATTAGCTAGCTTTTTTCAACTTTGATTAAGGCAAAATCCGAGAGTTGAAGTCGTGCAAAAAATCAAATTAGGAATTTTATTTATTTACATAAACTAAACTGTCTTTCTGTTGGTGTTTCTTTTGAATTTAAAATAATATTCAAATTTCAAAAATTTCTTCTTTAAAACATGCTTCCTTCTTTGATATTGAACTGTTTGGCATTGTGGTTCGAATGTTATCAACTCTCTGTATTTCTTAGAACATTGTTTTTCAAACTGTGTTGTTTTAAGATCCTTACTGATGTTGCTTGATCACACTACAGTTCACTTCACATTTAGTGTATTCGTACCGCCTTTGATCTTGAGTTCGCAACTTCTTATTCTTCTTCAGTTACAGACCAATTTTTTGTTACGTTCCACTTGTTTTGGTGGTTTCCATTCTTGTATACTAGAATATTTTGTCGCACTCTTCTATCTTCTTACTTACGCTTTAAAACCTTTCGTTGGTTCTTATTGTCCTGGACACTCCAAGTTAAACCACATAAGTATACATAGATTGGACCTAACGGATAGTACGAATTGATGCTTCCGTGTCCCAATACCTGCTTCTCTGCATCTTGTGACGATTTTTTTCCTTTCTCTATTATTCTCTTCACGTTTTTGTAGATCCTAAACGAAAACTGTTTGTGAAGCACATTAGTGTCGTATTCCTTTTACAGTTTTCTACTGTAATCTAATCACTTCACGGCCAACTCTACGGCTCAGGTTTTTTTTCAGGGCAATTCTGTCTTTGTATCTAGACCATTTCCAAATGCCTTGCATTAAAGACTGCAGCTCTTGCCTTAACTTTCTTTCTCCATTTTATACCCATCAATCGAAACACGTTTGGTTGTGAAACATAACAAAGTAGACAAGGACACCTTACAGTGCTAACCATACAATTAATACCTACCCGTTGGCACGTCGCTCATTACTATTATACAGCGTGTCCACATTTCGATGCTCACTATTCGGATCTCGCAAATTGTAAGAGATACGAAGTCGGTTAAATTAGAAGAAATTTGGCTAGTTTCGAGATCAATTTGCTTGTGTTTTTTCAAAAAAGTTCACGGCTTACTAGATATTTGCTAAAAATGAAATTATCTTATTTTTTTTTAAGTGAAACATCTCAGGAACGAGCAAAGCTAGAAAAGAACAGCAAAAAGGGTGTTTCAGAGAATTTACTCCAAAACACAAAAAGATTATTTTGGCAATTGTTTTTTTGTTTACTTCGGCGGTGAAACGTAAATCCAAATTTTTTCTAATGCAACGCCTACTTGATTTTCATATTACTGAACTGCACGCCTTAAATGCTTTCAGTCATACATGATTTGACATAGCTATTCTTCTGTTTTACCGAGTTATGAAGTGAAAATCATTTTTCATCATAGTGTGCCATGACATCTAACACACAAAGTCGTGGAGTTTTATCAAAGAAATTCATTTGTTATGCAAAAATTGCTAAAACAAAATAAATACGCTTTTATGGGGCATTACCTGCTTATTTGATGTTATCTGTGAATGCTCAGTAAAGTATCTTAAAAGCGTCTTTTGTTTTATTTTAACAATTGTTACATAACAAATGTAATTTATCCGACAAAAATCAATGAGTTTCATATGTTTAAAGCCATGGCACGCTAAGTGGGAAATGCTTTTTGTTTAAAAAAAAATAAGATAATTTCGTTTTTAGCAAATATCTAATAAGCCGTGAACCTTTTTGAAAAAACAAAAGCATAAGTAAACTGATCTCCAAAACAGCCAAAACTTTTCTAATTTAATCGACTTCGTATCTCTTACAATTTCCGAGATTCCAATTGTGAACATCGAAATGTGGACACACTGTATAGATTTTTAAAGTTTTTTTGGCGCATAGTAAATTAACACAAGAAATTTGCCATCCCTAATCTAAGCGTAAGAAACTTCTTTGCATTGGAATGTTTGAATTTTGATGTTTCCATGTCATTCTCTTCAAACTTCCGCATCGTAGGTTATCACGGACTTTACCTCGCTTTTATAGATGATCTTCAGCATGACTGCTTGTATTCTATTCGAACTATAATAGTTATTGACGAATTAGTGGCTTAAAACGTACGTTTAGCGACTGAGTTCTGTGGAAATCTGGAACGGGATGTAGTCGACTCTTTTTTACGTCAATGATACATACAAAATCTTATGCACGGCCTATCATCATCGAGGTCGGTTAGGGCAGCCAATTGTCCCCAGGAGTCGGTTTGGCGTTGAAATTAGACAGCACTTTCTTCTTGATGCTTGATTCTTTTGTTAAAACAAAAGAATTCTTAGGGATTTCTATGATTTTAGTCTCAGAATTTCTTTTGTTTTCTTTTACGAATTTTATTACTCTTTTTCTTTTGATTATTATTTTTATTTTAGCCTTTTTAAATTTATTTGTGGGTTTAATTAATTAATTAAATTAAAATTATTCATTGAACTGAACAGGGAGTTCAGGAGAGAGACGAAGAGTGAGAGAGTTACTGCTGGAGGTAAATGTGAGGGAGCTGACTGCTACTAGTTAAGCGGACTGGAACGTTTTCGCTCTTTTCGCTGATGCGGGTCACCTTTTATTTCCTCGAAGCGGAATGGATCAGCTAATGGGATTCTTGGTTTATACCATTTGCCCTGGTCTTCAAGATTCAGATTCGGGCTGTCTTTTTTCTTGGCGTCGGTGTCGCTTCTTTCTTCTTTTCTAAAGAAGACAAATAGTACTAAGTACTAAACACGTATAAAATTGGAAAAGGAAAAATTGCAATTTGGATAGTTTATTGAAATTGTAGCTGCATTTCCATTTATACATTTGCGAACCCACACTTCACTTCATTCGCGTCACGGACGATCTTCTGATCAGCTGATCGATATGGTGCTTGACAGTCTCTGACGTTGAGAATGTAAACTTCTATGTCGCCTCTTCCTTCTTTTCTAAAGAAGACAAATACTAAGTACTAAACACATACAAAGTTGGAAAAGGAAAAATTGCAAAAATAAACAAAGATAAAAAATGTTAAAGTTCAGAAATTGTTCAAAGGTAAAAGCGTCTTTGGATGGTTTACTGAAATTGTAGCTGCATTTTTATACTTTTATACATTTGCGAAACCACACTTCACTTCACTCGTGCCACGGACGATCTTCTGTAGGCAGACGATTTTCAGCCAGTCGACCTGGTGCCTGACAGCCTCTGACGTTGAGAAAGTAAACGTCTATGTGACCAATGCGTTTCAGGATGCTGTGGTGTCCATTCTATCTGGCTGCGAACGGGTACTTGTCCTACATCCGCTTGAACATCTGGAAGAGTACTTGGTTCTCTGGTTGGAATTAAAACGAAGGCGCTTGAAGTTTTGGGTTCCAGCCTCCGGGCAGTGGGATGATAGCTTGCTTCGTCGGCGGAGGCTGCAGGTTCCATTTTGTTTTAAGAGGAGGAGCTTTTTCAAATCTTGGTTGGATTTCCACAGGGTTGAACTTTCTATTTTCTGCACGCGGCTTTCCATTTTTCTCCAATGAATCGAGGACCATTATCGGAGATGACGGCCTTGGAATAACCAAAACGTAGAAAAGCGTTTTTTTCCTGCCTCTAGGTGAATTGAATGCGGGGTGTCATGCTCGTTGAATGTTCAGGATTGGATTTCTACAGGAACATACATACAACTCCTTTTTAGACCCAAAATACAGGAGACTATTTTCTGTGTTGCAATTTTGAACGAAGCCTCTCTGCAATCTTTCTTCTGGGGGTTTTGTTGAAGAGATTGCAACAAGTTAATGGCTTCTTGGTGCAAGGACGTTTTATGTGGCGTCGCTCTTTATTTAGATCTCTTGCAAACAGATCGGGCAACTGGTTCTGTTTCCCTAGACAGTGTTCGATGTCGAAGGAGTATCTTTGAAGTTCCAGGCACCATCTCGTGAGTATGGCGTTCTTCTCTTTGGCGTCGTGGAGCCACGAAGCGTCTTGTCTGTGCCGAGTAGAAATCTTGCTTGCGATCTCTTGATGACCCATGCGATGGCGTGGCGAGGCATTCCTGCTTGTTGATGTGGTAATTGGGTTCGTTGGGGAGGAATCTTGTTCTGGCGTAGCAGTTTCTGGTTTTGCCATGTCTGCTTTTTGCCGGCGTCAGTTTGAGTTTTTGGAAGATTCCTTGTTGGGGACTTCATATTCATTTGCACTTGGTGGAGAGGAGGTCGCTGAGCAGGGCTACGATGGCGGCAAAGTCTTGAACCTAGTCTCGCAACCAATTGTAAGTACCGAGGAAGAATCGGAGGGTCTTCTGGTTAGTTGGCGTCTTGGCATTTCGAATCAGATCGTAGTGGCTGTAAAAATGCAGTTTGCACCCTGAAAACGGGTCTATAAAGTCTACTTTTTCTTCCGGTCATGCATAAAAACATAAGATAGTACAACGTAGACGCAAATGTGCGTTTTTACAGTTCTGAATCTGCCTTTTAGAGCAGATACTACTAATAAACATAAAAAAACTAGAAAAATAACAAAAAACAGGGCTAGGGCTATCGGACTTTAAAATTTAAATTAAGAAAGAAGTCATGATATGGCTCGGAATAGAAATAACACGCCAGGACAGCCGAATTGGTGTAAAAAAGATTTTTTTTTTGTTTTTCTACTATATGGTAGTAACCGAAGCAGAAGACACATTAAGAGTATAAAAAAGTATTCTCTCTTACTAGTCCTGCTAAGGAGCAGTACGAATGCATTTACAATCATACTTGCTTGTTTTTTATATACGGATGGATCTTTTATGATTGACTGAACATCTTATGAAACAGAAACTGTTTTATAAACAGAGATCGGGACCATTTTATCGATGATCAAACACAGAAGCTGCTAGGGCAGTAGAGTAAAACAGCTGTTTTGATAGTCAGGCGGCATTAAAAGGAATCTGTTCGCCCAAAACAAAAAATGTTTTGTGTACGAGTGCAGAATTGCTCTAGATTGACTTATCTTGACAAATGAAGTCAATCTTGTTTAGGTTCCTTTAGACGCAAAAGATAAATGAGGGAAGAAGAGCCAATTTAATGATCATGTAACTGAATCTAGTTTGATCAAGTCGAACGGATCAATAAGAAGAAACCGGAGGGCTCTCGAGTTTTTCATTTACGAACATTCGAAATCTTGGTTGATCACGGATTATTGATTTGGTCGGGCTGTCTGAGTGCCTCAGTGTTCATAAAATATTTTTAAAAGACAATTGATAGTGAGTAGATTACCAAAAGATTTAAAAGAACAAGAACTTCGAAGTGGGAATGGGTTTCTAATTTGTTTCTGTACAATTCAGTGGCGACTCATGCAAAAATGTGAGGGTTGTAGCATTTATAGGTGTTAATTACAAAGCTACATATGATAGGCGGTTTGCATTCGACGTGCAAACCACAGGCGTTTTAATGTGCGAGGATGCCTAGTGAAGTTGCTTCAGAATATTTTTACCTTGGAATATCTCAGGAACCTTTAGTCTCAGCTGTGATTGCGGTTACGGACGACTGATTTTTCATTTTGCCAAAAGCTTGTCTACTGGATGAGGAGGAGACGGTCCCTTAACAGCGTAATCAGATTCGGCGGCTAAATTTACATTTAATTAAATTAGATTAGTACTTCCGGATGTTTGTTAAGAGCGCTAACCACTGGCACACTTATGTATGGGGATAGCTTTGGACTTTCTCAGATTTTCAAGTTTTTCAGATGTGGCGTTTGAGATATCAGAATCAGAATTGGTTGGATTTGCAAAATCTAGGGTTTTTTAGTTGAAATTTTTTGGGGTGTTAGAGTTTTCTCGTTTTCCTATGTTGGCTTTTCCTTTCAAGACCGTTTCTTCTTTTGTTAAGTAAGACATAACTATTTCTGATGCACTCCTGATGTGAAAAGCTCTTTTATTGCACTATTAAAAAAATAAATCAACATTTTTTTTTCAAACTAGTAGAATCTAGTCTATCAAGTTGCAGCAAATACTTTTCTTCTACAATTACATTGATTTTGTGAGCTAATTAAGCAAAGATCTATTTGAAATAAGTTGTTTACTGCAAAAACTTTACTGTGTAGATCAGTTAACCATCAGCCGCTGACTTGATCGCTCAGCCTGTCTAAATATTAATCAGCATTGTAGCTACCAATAAGATCTCTATCTTTATTATTCCTTCGTTCTTTGACTTAGGGTTTCGTGTGAAAGCTTGGCCATGCTGGCCATAACTTTCTTTGGACACTAACGTAACTAATAACTCCACAACCGACTGCTGCGTAGCTATTCGGGGGACATATAGCGTGAACAACCAAAAACACTGAAGATATCCAGCTTCAACCCGCAAAACCAGTGAACGATTTCTTTTATAATCATCTTTATTGTTGACTTCTGTTTCTCGAAGGAAAGTTGAGAACTATTGGTAACTCACCTTGTCCTTCGGTCCGTTAAGTTGTTGGTTGGAAGTCTGCAGCACTTGTCTAGGGGGATGAGCGTAGAATGAAAGAATGTGTGTTGTATTAAGCACTCTCGGTAATAGAATTGTCAGACCGTAGTTGCATCATAAATGGTTCTCTGGCTGTGGTGATGACTTTGCTGGAATCAGTGGCGAACCATGAAGAGCAAAAAAAACCTGAGGCTTTCTGGATGACAGCACAGTCCCCATGGTAAACCAACGTACGTCGAAAGGCCCCACAATAACCCCCGAACCATGCATATGGTCGTTGTTATCATATGGGTCCAAAAACTAGTATACAATTGTGGGTTTATTTCTGTTATTTGATGGATGTAGGCAAGTTCCTGGGCATGCTTCAAATGATGTGGAATTTTTTGATAATATTCGGATCGTTCGGGCTTGTCGGACCGTTTGGACCTCTCGACCTTTTGGGCCTTTTGGGCTACTTGACCCTTGGGGCTTTTTGAGCTACTCGACCCTTCGGGGCTTTTGGGCTTCTGGACCCTTCGAGGCTTTTGGGCTTCTCGATTCTTCGGGTCTATCGCGCCATTTGGATCTGTCGGGCTTTTTGGACTTCTCGGCCTTTTGTGTTTCTCAGGTCTATCGGGGCGTTGGGACCTCTTGGGGCTGTCGGACTCTTCGGTCGGACCTTTTGAACTTCTTGGCTCTTTGGATCTCTTGGGTCGTTCGCACCTTCTGGGCCTGTCGGACTGTTCGGGCCTCTCGGGCATTTTGGACTTCTCGAGTCTGCCGTGCCGTTTGGAGTCCTCGGACCTGTCAAGCTGTTGGGGCCTTTCGGGCGTGTCGCATCATTCGAGCTTCTCGAGTCGTGCCCCTCGTGTCTATCTAGCCTGTTGGATCTTCTTGGCATGTCAGGCTATGCAGGTCTGTCATGTCGTTCGTGCCTGACGGGCCTTTTGGACCATTTGGGCCTCTCGAACTGTTCGGATCTCTTGGGATGTTTGGGGCTTCTTGGGCCAATCAAGAAGTTATCAGGTATTTCTCGGATCGCGTCAAGTTTGCCCTAGTCAAGCCGGATCGGACTGGACCTGGAAATCTCGGTCTGTGCATGGCCGAACGAGGATTATATCCTGGAGGTTGAATAAGGGAATTTTATTACAATTTATTGCAATTTGGATTGAGTTTGTCTCAGTTATGGGCTATGAAAAAATTTAAAAATCACAACATTGAAAAGTCACGATCGCGGGTGTTTATGACACATCTCTCGTGAGGTAATTCTTAACTGTTTCTAAGGACGTGATTCACTGTTGTTGCTGCAACGTTCTTTATTATTACACTAGTTTTTTAATTTCCAATAGATGTCGCCCACTACGCGCAAATTGCTAATAGTATACTCAGATGAAGTATTGATTCATAAAGTAATAAAATCTAAAAAAGTAGAATGAGTAATTTATAATAATAATCCAGTCAAGCCATCGAGAACGTCAAAGTTTGTAAATTGTCAACTTGTTTGAACTACAACTTCAAGGAGTTTATAAATCCAGTTTCAATGTAAGTATTCCGTTTGCACACGCTTTGCAAACCAAGCCTTATACTGTTCAGCTTATGAACGCAAGTTCAAATATTACGCCGATAGCAAGTGTAGGTACTGATCACTGATTAGAGGTACATATTTTTGAAGATTGTGGTAGATAATTAAATATTTTTACCAAGAGAATTTCTTTTGAGCTCTGATCTTAACTTTCATTAGAGAATCAGCCAGCTTAGAAGGAAAACACGGTAAGTTGAAGTATTAGAGACAGAAAAGAAAGAAAAGTTATAAAGATAGAACGAAACGAATGAGTCAGTAATATAACACATGATTCTTCATCAATCTATTATCGGAAAGCAATTAATGCGGAATACCGTAAGTACCGTTTGCGTGTCTGTACGCTTCCTGGCTAGATATCGAACTCTCTTGACTACATCAACCAAATCAGACTCTGATGGGTGCCTTGACTAGCATTTATTAATAAATACTTATTCATCTATGTATTTAGCTCTGTAATTAGTATCTTTTGAAATCGAAATTTTCCACCTTCTCTTGAACCGTTCATTTTAAACAATTTAAGTTTTTGCGTTTTCTATTTATCTTTTAAGATTTCATAACATAATAAAATTGTTTTGACGGATTGGTTTTGTATGTACATTTAAGCTTTTAGCGTGAATTTCTCATTCTTTTTCAATTCTTACACAATAGTTTTGATTTACGCGTACAAAACTAAAACATCCAGACAAGTAAGTCTCCTTGAACGTATAAAGTCATTTTTAATAAGTCTGTCCGCATTGCCTATAAATTAATGTATATTTGTTAAAGTTACGGTTAGTTTCTGCCAAATTGTTGTTTTGAACTTAGATTTGTTAAAAGGAAAGCTGTCAATGCGCGTGATGATAACTAAAACCAAGTTAGCTCCATGATAAATGTCTGGTCTGGCAAAGTTTTAGGTACAAATTAGTGGAATCAACCACGTTTGAAATTGTGCATTGTGTGTAATAAATGGCGCCCATTAATTTTCCATTAGTTCGCCCCCGAGACTTCTAGGATTTCGCGTCGAATTTCTGTTTCTAAGATCTGTGATTATGTGTATTATAGTACATAGATCTTATTATGGATATATGTGATCGTATTTTACGGGTCAATGGTCACCATAATGAACGTTTCAGACATTAAAACCGACTCGACTGTGCTACTTGTAAATCTAATCTACGTACACGATTGTTGACGGAAGGACTTAGCAATCTCATTAAAATAAGTTTCGTTGTGTTGTAGCAGTTAACGAACGGATCATGCAGACTTCTAATTTAGTGCTTGTTTTCGCCAACTCTTTAACTAGGGATTTTAACGATTATTTTTGGTATTTTGTGTAATCAGGTGTAATTGGTATTTGTTGTATTTCATCGGTTTTGGTGTAAAGGCCAATTAATTGTTTATAGCCGGAGGAAAACAATGGAAAATGCATTGTAATTCTTAAAATGCAAATTTCAAGTAAAGATTCTGTTCAACTTTATTGTTGCCGCTTTATGCTATGAGTAGTTCAAGTGGCGTGTTAATTAGGATTTCAAGCTAGATTTGTTACACTAGGGGTATTGTGAAAACTTTGTCGTAATCACTTAATATAACTCCACTTGGTAAATTTATAACAATTTAAGTATACTCACAATGAAGGTTTTAATAATCAAAAGGAAAAAAAGAGGAAACGTTGGGATGTGAAAATAATAATGACGACAAAACGGTCAGATAAAAGGCTCTCTATTAAGCTACTGGGAACTGGAGAAAACTTACGACTTTCATCTATTTGTGATATATAAAAGGGGAGAGAATCGCATTCTGGCTTTTTGCTACGTTTAAGCTTATGAACATGTTTATGAAAGGATTTTCGGTATATACAGTAAATGTGAACTTATTGTTCAGAAAGTGCAACCTCTTTCTGCCAGTTGGGGGCAATTTCTTTCTGATTTACCGTCTATATGAACATATTTTATTTGAAATAAGGAGGAAATGTGTTGGGAAGTTTTATAATGAACAAAATACTTCTTTTCATAGGGAAGGAATTGCAGCATCGGATTTAATAAAGTGTGTCGTATGTATGATTTGGGCTTGGTACTCTCGTAATTGATGTTAGGTTTGGAAGTGCATTTAAAATTTGCTTTGAAGCTTTATCTACATATTATATGTACAGGGATTTTTCTTTAATATCACAACAAAGAGACTTATTCACTTTGTTCAACCACAAGACTTGTTTTTATCATATCCACCAGAGTACTCGATTAGGGTCAATCCATCTCAAGTGGTCCAACACTGGTTTCTTATTTTTTATTAGTTATTACCACAAAGCCAAGCTATATCAAAATCATGATCAATTTCTTTATATTTACTGTCGCTTAGAAATGGTGGCCATTTTAAGATCAATGCGGGCGACGTTTTTAGTGTTGTAACGTAACCTTGCGTTTCATATTAAATATTGACTAGCATAACTAAGACGCTACTGGTCTTAGGCCGGCTAAACTCAGTGGGTGGCCTTGAGTGAGGATAAGAAGGAGTCATATATTCAATAAAACAGAATTTCATACCTATATTGAAGGACCGATAAATAAGGAACAACATAAAAAAATCTACAAGAAAAAGTTTAACAGTTCAAAAAAAACAATTATACAAATAACTAAGGCAGTAAAAGAATTAGTAATAATAAAATGCAAAAATTTGATAATAAAGATTTAAATCAATTTTCAATAATAATGCAAAAATCTTTTAAACAGTTAGTAAAAAATTTAATCTGAACTTCAAGAAATAACTTTCAAATACTTTAAATCTTATCTCTTAAACCATTCGATTTATACATACATACAATTGCATTCTAATAAAATTTAAATAAAGATTTGCCCGTGGAAATTCTTTAGTAAGGAAAATTCATAATTATACATCAAAAGAATAAAATTTCTCCGTTTTACAAAATTTATGGAACGTTACTTAACAGTGAGAGAAGAAAACTTACCACGAGTCCTGTTCTTCGAAGTTACAGCGCTGTACTTAGGAACGGGATCCAATCTTTAACAAACTACGCGAAGAGCAAACCCCTCTTAACGCACGCTTTCTAATTTAAAACAAATTTCTTTTGTTTTTTTTCTATACTATTTGAAACATCAAATAAAAAAACAATACTAAGAAGAAACAAGTTATATAAACGGCTACAACATCACCAGAATGCATTTAAGTGAAATAAGATAACTGCAACTGCAAAATATAAGGATTAGATAAAATTTTTTAATAAATTACAAAAATATATTTCAGTAGATTGACGGCAATGTTGATAAAGTAGAACTATCAGTTTAGATGTACGCCATGTGCATGACACGCATCCTCCACAGATCGGCCAGAAATTACGGTTGAAACGACCACAAATCCAAGCCAGATGGTATTGACCGGGAGTAGAGCAGAAATCACGAGATTGCATAACCCTTCACATCAGCAAACAAAATAAGTTGTCGCTGTGCGGAGAATTCTTCATCACCAAAACCCCAGATTCACAGGTACGGTAACAAGCTAAAGAAACCAAAAATCTCCTATGAGACCTAAAAAGCAAAAACATTCTACTTACCCTCGCTGGGTTGAGGCTTGTCACAAAACTAAAAAAAAAAATTAAAGCAGCCCTAGCACAACTATTGAAATTCAAATCACCTCCGAGGCGAGCTCCCCCCTCCAACGTAAATCCCGGATCTCGAAAGTTAAATATTTAAATAATATATAGGAGACTTGAAGATGAAATTTCTGATAACCCACAGCATGATCAAGTAGCAATATTAAGGTAGCAAACGATAAGATCCCACATCCCGCGAGGACTTAAAAAGGGAAACCGAAGAAGCTTTTCAAATGAACTGGTCTAGAAATCCTAACTTCAGTTCATTTTGGTTAAACCAAAAACAAAAGATCAATCACACATGGGCTACCTTTAAAGAAATGAACAAGTAAAGATTAAGATAAACCCAATTACACCTGACCACTTATCCGAATATCAAAGATAAAACGGAGTTACAATTACGGGTGAAATCCAAATTATAATTTCTAGATCGTGATGATCTAACTAATTGCTAACTAGATCTATAATGAAGTAAGATTAACCAGAAATACAAATCACAGCTATGAGAGTTCAATATACTGCAATAATAAAATTTAAATGTTTGAGGAATTGTACCCTGTGTCCCTCTTACTACAATAAGTAAAACTGAAAAGCTTGTTAACCCTAAATTTATTTCAAAATTAAAGAAGCTACCAAAAAAAGTAATCAACCTATCAGCATGAATTTATTACTATCAGAAAAAGTTCTTCAGCGAGAGAAAACTACCAAAACAATTACAGGAGCACACCGAAAGAACACAAGTAAAAACACATGTAACGGAAACAAAAAGTGAACGTTACAGGGTTGACAATCATTTACGAAGATTTCTCGCAAGAGTGTAAAGAACTAGAGTCAGAAAGCTGTGGGCTACATTTCCGGTTTAAGGAGCGTTAACAAATGTTTTGCAAAATAGTACTTTCTGTATACAGTGTGTTCAGCGAGGAATGGGACAGCGTGATATCTCGTGAACAAATGCAAATTTTAAAATTCTGAAAACCTTGTTATAAACGTGAGGTAGGGGCACATGTTTTGTGATAGAAAGTTTGTAAATCAAATGCGTCACCGCCAGGTGGCGCTGCGTAACTTAGTTTTTTAAATGGAATACCCTACTTTTTATTTGATTTTTGGAATCTGCAACATATTTGTGATAACCTTCTTTATAAGTGCTACCAACTTATCTGGCTTACTTTTCGGAAAAATAATAATTTTTATAAATTTAACACAAAGATGTAATAGACTGTATTCGGTAGAGATAATAAGCAAATTCTTCTACATTTCTGGAAAGTGTACCGCAGCCTACATTTTTTACATGTGCTCAAAAGAAGTAGTCTAAAGGAGTTAAATTCGGAGAACAAGCTGGCCATCTTATAGAACCATTAGTTTAGTACCTATCTATCGTCTGGAAAATACCCTGTTCAGATGGTTTACTATGTTACTGTTATGAGTAGGTGCGCCGTCTTGTTGAAAATACATCACCTGCCTCAAATTTAAATTAACATCGCAAGCAAAAGAGGTAGCTGATGTATTAGGGTATTTCCGAGAGGATGGATAGGTACTAAGGTTTTATAAGATGGCCAGCTTCAGAAATGTAGAAGAATTTGCTTATTATATCTACAGAATACAATCTTTTACATCTTCAGTCAAATTTACAAACATTATTATTTTCTCGAATAGTAAACCAGATAGGTTGGTAGCACTTATAAAGAATGTTATCCAAATATGTTGCAAATTCCACAAATCGAATAAAAAGTAGCGTATTCCATTTCAAAGAATCAAGTTAGGTAGCGCCACCTGACGGTGACGCATTCAATTGAAAAATTTTTTATCATAGAATATGTACCCCTACCTTACATTTATAACAAAGTTTTCAGAGTTTTAAAATTTGCATTCGTTCCCGAGATATCGCGCTGTCCCATTCCTCGCTGAACACAGTGTATAGTTTTTATTGATTGTATTGAACAATATTTGTTTAACAAATCTTAGACACTTAAGTTTACAATAATTAATATGAAATGTTTATTCTTTTATTGATTATCGACCATATTTATGAGTTTTACAAAATCATTAAGTTTTGCAGAACTTTTTTTAGGTACAGAATGTATTTCTCACACAACCTGCAATCCATCAACTCTTTTTATATTTTTGGACGTCTTTCTGAAATTAAATTTCATTAGTGTTCAGTATCGTTTATTGAGCCACAACTCAAATAAAATAAAACGCAGTTTGCACCATGAAATATCGAACTAAAGTAATTTTATTTATCAGAAGGAAAAACAACAGACAACGTATGACAGTTTGGAATACTTATTTTTTAACATAGATGGTGCTAGTATTCACATATTGTAATAATTTACAACACTCCCACTTATTAAAATAATCTGAATAACTCTTTATATAACAATAACAACCTTTATATTAACAAAAAAAAACAAATTATTCTAAACATCCTTTATACCTAAAATCTTTAACAAAGCATAATGTTTAACAGTATTTAAACTTTTTGTCAACAAATCAGCAGGCATTTGTTCTGTAGGCATATATTCAACTTTAATAGTTTTATTAGCTATGTACTCTTTACAAAAATGATAACGAATGTCCACATGTTTGGATCTATTATGAAAAGCAGGATTAATTAATAGTTTTTGAGCACTCTGATTATCATTATAAATCAAAACACTATACATAGTATTTGTAATTTCAAATTGCAAATTTCTTAAATATATTGCTTCTTTACAGCATTCTGAAATTCCTATGTACTCAGCCTCAGTACTAGACAGAGCAATAGTTTTCTGTTTCTGACTCCTCCATGATGTATTAAACCACCAGACAATTGAAAACAGAAACCACTGTAGGATTTTCTATCAGTCACACTATTACCCCAGTCAGCATCAACAAAACTAACTAATTTTGAATTTCCCTTTGAACTAAACTTAAGACCAAAACTCTTAGTTTTCTTTAAATATTTTAAAACCCGTTTTGCATGACACCAATGCTCATCACTATAACAAGTGTTGAATTGACTGAGATATCCCACTGTAAAAGATATGTCAGGCCTAGTCAAAATAGCAAGGTACAACAAACTACCAATCAGCTGTTGATAAGGCAAGTTTTTGTTACAATCTTTATCTGTTTTAACAAGAATTAATTTATGCTCCATAGGAGTGCAGACAGGTTTACACTCACTCATATTAAATTTGGATAACAATTGTTCTATATATTTTTCTTGATCTAAAGTTAATGTGCCCTCTTCTTTATTATAAACAACTCTCATCCCCAGACACTGTCTGATTTGACCCAAGTCTTTTATTTTAAAATTTGACTTTAACATTCTTTTTAAACAATCTGTCTCCTTAAAGTCATTAGAAAATATAAAGAAATCGTCTACATAAAGTGCAATAATTGTTTTACAATTATTATTATTTTTAATATACGTACACGGTTCTAACTTGGATCTCATATAACCACTCCTAATCAAACAATCATCTACCTTTTTATTCCACATCCATGAAGATTGTTTCAGACCATAAATAGCTTTCTTTAGTTTTAATACTTTACCATTATCTGAGCTATTAAAACATTCTGGTTTTTGCATGTAAACAACTTCTTCAAGGTCTCCGTTCAAAAAAGCAGTTGTGACGTCTAAGTGTGTTATATCAAAGTTCAGTTTTACAGACAAAGCAAACATTAACCTCAAAGTTGTGTGTCTCACAACTGGTGAAAATGTCTCATTATAGTCAATATTCAATTTCTGACTAAAACCCTTTGCCACCAAACGCGCACGATATCTCACTGTATTGTCAAGTTCATATTTCTTTTTTAACACCCACTTACTCTGCACTATAGATCCATCACGGGGTGGATCAACCAGTTCCCATGCACTGTTTTCTTCGTAACTCAATAGTTCTTCTTTAACAGCTTGCAACCTTTGTTCTCTTTCAGGTCCTTGTATCGCTTCTTTCAAAGACAGTTCAGCTGTGTCATATTGACTGAAGCAAGCTCCACCAAAACCATATCTTGCTGGGGGACGCTTATCTCTTACTGGTCTGGACCCTGTCACTTTTTTTTCTTCTAAGGACTCTTCATGATCTTCAGCATCTCCAAACTCACTTGTTGTTGGTGTACATGACTCATTTTTGCCCTGGTCCATATTGTGCGTCAGAGGGTCGTCTCCCACTGAAACCTCATTTTCTTCAACTTTTTCTTTCTTCAAGTTCAACATTTCAGGTTCAGGTTCTGGGTCAGGAGTAGGTGTTGCCACATCTTGAATTTGAATAGAAGTATATGAGCTCGGCTTCTCCATAACAATCACATCTCTACTTGTTGTTATTTTTCTTGTTACAGGATCATATACCCTATATCCTTTGATATTATCTGGGTATCCAACCAATACACATTGACGAGACTTCTTATCCCATTTTGTTCTTCTCTCTTTAGCTACATGTACCATTACAATGCTGCCAAAAATCCTTAGATGACAGATATTTGGTTTCATTCCCATCCACACCTCATAAGGTGTCTTCCCATCTAATTTTGACAAAATGGTACGATTATGCAAATATACAGCTGTGTTTGTAGCTTCTGCCCAAAAACGCTTATCCAGTTTAGCATCAAATAATAAGCATCTGGCTTTCTCAACCACCGTTCTGTTCATTCTCTCACATAATCCGTTTTGCTGAGGAGTGTAAGGGTTGGTCCTCTGATGTAAAATACCATGTCTCTTTAAATAGTCATCAAATTCCTGATTACAATATTCAAGTCCATTGTCACTTCTCAAGATCTTTATACTTTTGTTGACTTGGTTCGCTGTCATTGCCATGAACTGTTGAAACCATTTCAATGCTTCATTCTTATTTTTAAGAAAGTATATAAATGTCATGCGACTATAGTCATCTACAAACAATAAAAAATACTTTGAGCCTCCAAGTGACGTGGTCTCCATCGGTCCACAGATGTCTGTATGTACCACCTTCAGCTGCTCATCAGATCTGGTTCCTTTATGTGTGAAAGGCAGCCGAGACTGCTTGCCTTCGCAACAGACAGTACACGTTGATTTACTAATATCCACCTTTTCTTCCAGTAGCATTCCTTCAACAGCATTTTTCATTTTATTCATGTAATCACTGTTAATGTGTCCTAATCTTCGATGCCAAATATCGCCTGATACCATTGTTGCTGCCAGTGGCTTTTGAGGTACATTCAACTTGTAAACACCATTCATCAATGTCGCAGTTGCCACCAAAACATCCTCTCTGTTGTGTATATTACAACCAACGTCTGTGAAATTCACTGTGTTTCCTTTGTTGATCAACTGGCTCACCGATAGAAGATTAGTTGTTAAGCTCGGTACACAAAATACATTTTCAATGTTTACATCGTATTCACTACCTCCGGCCAAGGTCACAATTCGTACATCTCCAGAACACTGCACTGGAACTGTTGTCTTATTTGCCACCAGTATTTCCTGATTTGTTTCTTCAGAAACATTCCACAACCAGTTTTTGTTCGCTGTCAAGTGGACACTGGCATATGAGTCGCCATACCAGTCTTCTTCATTAAAGGACCCACTTAAAAATACTGTAGAAAAAGCGTTTGTTTGTTTCCGCACAGTCCCTGTATTAGGATTTGAATTATTTACGGAAATATACGGACATTGTGATCGATAATGTCCAATGTTTTTGCACTTGTAACATCTGACAGTTTTCTTCTCAATGTTCATTGGTCCGCCATTTTGGCTCTTCGTGGGCATATACTTCTTTTGGTGTTGCCATTTTCTCGAAGTGGCGAATGCCGATTCAACTTCACTTCCGCTATGTTTATGAGCAGATTCCATGTCAAGAAGCTTACTTTTAATGGCGTCCGTTGTCACTTGAATCTCCGAATGCTCAATCGCCATGATCATCGGTGCGTATTTTTCAGGCAATCCAGCTAGTAACAATGAACCAATCCACACATCATTTATTGCAAATCCTGTTCCGTTCAACTTCTGTCCCGTTTCAATAATTTGAGTAACATATGAAGTCATACAACTGCAATTTTCTAAACGAATAGAATTAAAATTCCTCAGTAAGCTTATTCTTCTTGCAAATCCAGAATCATCGAATAAACTTTTTAATTTATTCCACAGTTCATAAGTAGTTGCCACGTTCCTTATGTGCACGTATAATGATAGATCTATTGTCAGAAGCAATTTTGCCTTTGCCTTCGCATCGTCCACAGAATCTACTGATTCCTTTATATACTTCATCATTCCTTCCGAAATTAAGAAGTTTTCTGCAGCAAAGACCCACTCATCGTAATTATCCCGTCCTTTTAATTTTGGGACGTTCGTAATGTAGTTAGCCGCCGCCATTTTATTGATGTAGCTGCACACCGCACACAACACAAAAGGAAACAGTCCAATTAAGCTATAATCCTACTACGAAATACACCTAGTACGTAAACAAGTAGCCCACTTTTACTTTTAGTACTGTTTTCGCGATTATCTGATCTAATTGGGCTTCCATACTTTTGTTGACTGAGCCATGATTTTCTTCTTTCTGAGTCTCTAGGTAAACGTTTCATAAGAAACCCTTTAGTGCTTGAATTACTGCAACTCACAGAAGCACACCCAGGCATTGTTAACTTTGAAATACAACAACAAATTTTCGATTACTATCAGTTGAAACAGCTTGAATCTTAGAAATTACATGCTATACATAACCTTACTTCTTTCAAATTTAAAATTTAAATATTAAGTTGTGTACACATTTAGTGAAAATTCTAGATTTCACATGGAGTTATTAAAACGTGGTTTAACATCAAATTTTGTTTATCTTATGACGGAAATTCCTTCCATCTACGTTCTGTCAAAGTACTTATCTCTTTCAGGAAACAAAAACTTAGTAAAATACTTTTGTTATAAATTTACAATAAAATTTTGAAAGTAGTCTTATTAGAAAATTGTTTTCAAAAGTCTTTTCTTTTCTTTTTTTCTTCTTAGCTAAACACATGCAGTCAAGTGAAATTTCGATGCATAATGGCTGTGACTGGTTTCATCAAATGAAATTAACTCACTTCAGTGTCGCCACTGTCTTGTTAAAGTCACTGTATTATGTTTGCTTAACTAGTGCAACATTAAACAATGACACTCTTGACATACTCTTCTACATTAATGTCGAATTCTTCTGTTTCTCCTTCATTTGTTCTTACTACTGCTGTTGTTTTTACCATTGTCATTTGTATTACTTTGATTAGCTTTGTGGGCATCTTTCTTCTTTTCAATTCTCCAATTAGTTTCTTTCGGTTGATTTTACCAAATGTTTGTTTAAAGTTTCTGAACAGCATGTGCAGTTCTGCATTGTGTTCGTATGATTTTTCTAATATTTTGTAGTTGTTGACCATCCTGGTCTGAATCCCTTTTGATCGTTGTTCAACGAAAATGCCACCAAAGGTGGCCAGCTATTTAGAGAATTTAATCTCTATTTAGCCTGGATGTGGTGATTGATGATGTGTTCCTGCGATGCTCGCTGGTGGGGCGGTTGATTGATGCTGGAGATCTCGATGGATGGCATCAAGCAGTTTCCTCGCCGACCCCAGGGCAAGCGCAACGATCGAATTCGTGTCAGTGGGGGAGAGGAGGAAAGATTGCAGAAAAAACGGTTCTTTTCAGAATGGTGTTGGTGTTGTTGTGTGGTGAGGTGATTGTGAGTGGGTGTTTATGGAGCGATATAAGATATTCCGGTATTTGCCTTCACCGCCAAGGTAAACTACGGTAAAACCTTGGCGAGAACAGGCCGATTCCTCTGCTGGTCCTGCAATAAAACGAGAGGCGCAGAAAAAGATATTCTGATGTATGGGTGTAGTATTAGGAAGCAGGGGTTGGTGGGTCTCGCGGTGTTTTCAGAGGCGGATTATCGGAGGGCAATAGGGATATTTTCAAGCACGTCCTCCAGATCTGGGGTTAGGTAGGTGGGGTTGCCGAGATAAATGGCGGGTGGTCGTGGGGGGGACTTGAATTTGTACTTTGTGTGGCGGGGTTGGAAGGTTGATAAGTGATAACAAATGATGATAAGTCAATGTCGGCATCGCCTATCATTTTTTCGTATTTAGGAAATACACAAGTGACTTCATCTGCAGATGTGATATCCACAAAACCAGTTTAGCTTTAAAAGAGTTTACAGATCCAAGCTATATATGTTTGTCTTTTCCCTCCAGCTCCAAGTTTAAATAATTCAATTTTTCCACTTTGTCTGTGATAAAACCCAAATCCACCAGCCAGCTAGAGTCTGTTAGTTCAACAAAATCTTGATTTTTGATATTGCGATAATTTTGTATTTCTTCATTTAAATTTACAAACCTTGCAAGAACTTTGTCTTTACTGAGCCAACACACTTCAGTATGCAGAGGGAGATTAAGATCTTCAGAATTTTCTAGTAGGGCCTTGAAAAGGCAGTATTGCAAAGGGGCTGCTCGGATAAAGTTTACTATTTTTGTAACTACTTTCATGACGTGTCCAAAGGGTAGTATTCTACCACACAAAGCTTCCTGGTGGATAATACAGTGATACGACATAAAGTTTGGAATGATTTATCTTTCTTGCAAAGCACAATAAATCCATTGATATTACCAACCACTGCTGGTGCCCCAAGAGTAATCATCGTCGACAGTTTGTGCAGAGGCATATCTATCGACTCTGCATATGTTCTAAATATGTTTTAGATTTCCTCACCTGTTGTTCGTCTTTTCATCGGTAATATTTTCAGTAGATCTTCTTTTGCAGTAAAATTACTAAATACCATACTCGTCATAACTGCTAACTGTGTTGTGTCTGATATATCTGTAGACTAGTCAAATTATAGTGAGAACCAGTATCATATTTTCAAGTCATTTTTTAACTGAATTTGCATGTCTTTTGAAATGGTATGTATTCTTCTTGTGACGGTGTTATCTGATATCTGTAAATCTTGTATTGCTGTCTACTGATGACATAATCTCACGTTTGTTAGAAAATCCCACAAATAAGCAAACAAATACGCGCATATTCCTTTAATTCTAATTCATTACTGAATATTAAAAAATCTGAAAAAATTGTACGTAATATTTGAAAACTTAAATTTGTTTATCGTGGTCGTACAGCGGCGGGCACAAGTAAAACGGTCGCCGGGCGCCATGATGGTTGGGGACCCCTGTTATGCAGAGTGGCTGAAAAATCGTTCACTAGCCTATAACTATTTTATTTTTAAAGATATGAAAAAATGGAAAGGAAAAAGTTGTTTGATGTAATAAGAGGCATAATATCATGCATTGAAAAAACCCAACGCCTACTGTTTTTGCGTAACATCAACAAACTTTAATTGTTTAAATGAAACACTCTGTATATTTCTCAAAATTCTGAATACACTTCAAATTGTCTTTTCAACCATATAATCTATTTAACAATTTTCTTGAGGTCTTGGCCTGCAAGATTGCCCGATTTATCAATTCTAGATTACTTCTAATGGGGCTTTTTAAAGCATCATGTTTATGTAACTCCATCAGCAAGTCTAAATGAGTTGAAAAATAAATTTCTTTGCTCTGAGAACTAAATTATGCCTAGCGCGTTGTAACATTTCTAGCGTAACTAATGCTATAGCTGCAGTAATTTTAGTTTTCAACCCATTTAGACTTGCTGATGGAGTTACATAAACATGATGCTTTAAAAAGCCCCATAAGAAGTTATCCAGAATTAATAAATCGAAAATTGTTAAGTAGGTTATATGGTTGAAAAGAGAATTTCAGGTATATTCAGAATTTTGAGAAACATACAGGATGTTCCATTTAAACACTTCAAGTTAGTTGATGTTACGCGAAAACAGTAGGCGTTGAGTTTTCTTTCGATGCATGATATTATACCTCTTATTACATCAAACAACTTTCTCCTTTGCATTTTGTTCATATCTTTAAAAACAAAATAGTTATCGGCTCGAGAACGATTTTTCAGCCACCCTGTATAGTTTATTTGCAGAAATCTGCAGAATCCTACAATTTATACACGTACTAAGTCCTGTCGGAAAAATACCAATACTGATCTCATCTATCTTGGGATCCGATAATTTCATCCCATCGACATGTTCCAACAACAGCCAAGAAAAACTACCTCTAGATTATTTTCGTCTATTAGATATTACGGAAAAAGTAAGCACCAAAACTGAAGAAACCGCAGATTCAGATGTTTAAGACTTGTCATAATTTGTTGTTTGTTAATTACATTATGCATACTCAAATTAAACTTTACATAATAAATTAGTTCGCAAAACAAAGCTTCTGGAAAATAAAAATAATTTTGGCCAGCTAATTTACCAATTTGTCCCATTGTGCGGCCCTTTTTTGGAATTTGTTGCTGTAGACTTTGAATGGGTGGCGACATAAGATGGCCTATGACTTGTTTGGATTGGGTTCCCATTTGATAATCTCCAATGTTGTTATCTGTATGTTTTGTCAGTTGTTTTTGTATTAGTGTAGTGATTATCTTGTATGTTGTATTTAACAGTGTGATTCCTCTGTAATTACTACATTGTTCCATATTTCCTTCTTTTTAGTAAAGATATTATAACTCTTTTCTCTCATTCTTTTGGCATTGCTTTTGTTTCGTATATTCGCCGTATTAAATTGTATATATTTCAGCAATTCCTCATTTATCTGATCATGTATAGGTTTTTTCTTAAATTCTTGTTATTACTATTCTTACTTCTTTGGATTTTGGGTATACTACTATTTCATTATTTTCTTCTGTGTTCGTCTTTTGTATCTGCTATTCTCCATTTCTTTCACCCTCTTCATTTAATTCTTCACTCTGATTTGGAATTTCATTTCAATATAATCGGTATTAATCTCCTTATCTACCCTCAAGACCACTTGCAGAGTCTAGCGAGCTAAGACTAAAAGAGTCTCAAAGTAAGTATTATTGTTCGTTGTTATAGTTTTACTTACTGCCCATATTACAGGTGGGTCGTTCATGAATGAGTCGTTCACAATGAACGACTCACTTAAAAGAGCGGTAAACATACGACTCTTTTCGATTGAACGGTTCGTTCATTTGTTTATTCAGTTCAGTATCACATAAGTGCAAATTGTTAAAGTTCGTACTGACTCTACTGAGAAGTGGGGAATGAACGAACGAAGAAACAGCGAACTGAATATGTATTTGAACTTACACAGTTCAATGCAAGAAAGTGACGATTCTCTTTTGAACGAGATAGTGTATACATGCTCAGAAAGTAGAAAAGCATGTTGAATTTCCGAGAGCAATACAAGTTTAGTGTATTTATTAATGATTATCAAAGTATAATATTTTCTAAGCATTATTAAATAAATAAAAAACTTCATTTCTATTTTCTAAGGAGTTGAAAAATCTAATAGAGTAGAGATCTTGAGAATTGACCAAACATTATTCAATAATTTAGGTGAGAACGATATCGCACCTATCGTACATTTCTACAGTAGTATGTATGAAACGCGCGTGTTTACACAATCAGTTCAAATGAACGACACAATATGAACGACTCTTTAAAATGAGTTGAACGAATTGAACTGGCACGGTAAAAAGAGTCGTATGTCCCATGACTAGCCCATATCAGATGTAACATCGGAGTTGGTGATGATAATAATAAAAATTAGAAATACCTGGACGGCGCTCCGCATGCAGTGAAGAAATTCCAAAATACTTAGTACAACAGAAAAATCTAAAACTGCTGCTTTTCAATTCAGTCACACGAACAATATTCTTTTCCGGTAATGTTGATTGATCTTGTCTTTGTGAATTTTGCCTGTTTATTTTGTGGCTTAACGGCAACATTTAAATGGGTACGCCCTTGAAAGATTTTCTTTCTTTTTCTGCTTCTGATATTTCCTGATTCTACGATAGCTGCTTGAGGATACCTCCACACGCTATTCAAGTTTGTGCAGTCCTTAAATCACCTAAAGACAAATCTAATTAGTGCAAGGTTACATATTGTACCCATTAAATGTTAGGAAAAATTCGAACGAGTGGAATGGGATTTATAAGTAATTGCATTACATTTATTAGAAGTATTTGGTAATGGTAATGCATTACTTTTTATAAATGATGGTTAGCACTTAACATTGTCATCCGTTGCGTCACGAAACAAACAGTGTTTTATCAAAATAATTCCCAAACATATCTGAATATTTTATTTTTTTCAGTTTTGGAAAAGAAAGATAAAGAGCAACGACATGTAACATACAAATGCAGTATTTTCCCATTTTCGTTATTTTAAATATAATCAGTTCTATATCAAGAGTAATTAACGTTTTAAAAGCCCCATACATACATACGCATATAAATTTTACATTAAATAATAATCAGCTACCAACAGACACAAAAACATAAATATTTAAAATATGGTTTGATAAATGATAAGGAGTCACCATAAATTACAAGTAAGTGTGTCACAATTTATTTTTAGTAAATGCAACAATCATTTGTGTGCTATTTACTAACCGCAAAGGTATTAAAATAAAGTAGATTTCTCGTCATTACGACAATTTTGGAAATCTGTTTAATTATTATTATTATTATTACTTTAAACACGCAAAGAAATAAATGCCTGAAAATCTATTACGTAATATTAAAATGTGGAAATTTCTAAATGGCGTCCTTCAAATTTTAAAAGTAACAGCATGCAATGTTGTATACTTTCGAAATAAAAAAGAAACCTGTAGCTATGAAATATAACACTTTTTATTGAAATTGTCAAAATCAGAAGGTTTTTTCTCCAATTTTTATCGTAACATATAAACCATGATGTAAACAGAAGTTAATTCCTATGTATTATATTAGCCCACTTTATTTATAAATAATTCATAAGTTGGTAACTTAATATTTCACCAAGTTCGTATACAATACAAGAAGAGAACAAGAAACACGAAAAAGAGCGAAATTACATAATTTTACATCGCTAGCTTTCGGACGGAACACGAAACGTTGAATTTTATATCATAACAAACGATAAAATGAAATTTACTTACTTCCTATAAAACCCGAGGAGAATACGAAACGAAATAGATATTTTTCGTATCAAGTTCGCTGATAGGTAAGAAGAAATACAACAGTTAAAAAAGTACCATAACAGTTTGCGAGGTTAAAAGAAAACTTCCGCAGAAAAATATATTTTTGATATCTGCTTCTTATTTCATTAATATTCAGATCAGGCCGCTTTTTCCTTTTTCTTTTTCCATTGAGATTAAAACAGAAAATACATTATTTTCACAACCGCACTAAACGGCCTCTTAAGACTAATTTTTGTTAAGTTCTAAAACAATAACATATGTTAGTCGGGTGAATAAAATAACTAACTTTCTCCGGCCTAAATTGGAGTTTGAGAAGTTTTAATCTGAAGGGGGTTTTAGTTCATGACTGGGAAATGGTATATGTCTAGCCTTATGGAAGGACAGCTTGAGACCCTGGCATCTTCCCACCACAGATTAGTTACAAAAGTAACTTAGAGAATACCTTGAAAGTTAACAAACAAGCCCTAAGGGTTAAACCCCGAGCGATGAAGCTTAAATATTTCATCGCGTTGGGGTGTACTATAAGAGCCATAATATATGATGATCGGAGTAGACGTATCCCTTTAATACCCGATATAGTGTCCTATTGTGTGCGCGATATCGCTAAATTATTTGCTAATAATTATAACTCCTAATCAAATTATAAACAAGTTAAGAGGAAAAAATTGTTTTGCATTCTTTTTCTCACGCCGAATGTAAAAATTATTTCTCAATAACTACGGCTTTTAATTTTATTTGTACGCGTGGGTTAAATAAATTTAAAGATAAGTGCAAATTATAAGTTTGTCAATAAGTATTTACAAGAAACATTCTTGTGCAATTAACAGGCAGATAATTTAATCAAATTTGTAAGTTTATTAAGAATTTAGAATAATTAAAAATACAAATTAAAAAAGAACCAGATGTCGTTATCCTAGTTTAATGAAAATTCATCAAGTCGGAGTCTACTCTCAGAAATCATCATTGAGCAAACGAATTGAATTTTTGTTACCAAACTTGATTTCCTAGAGAATACTATCACTTTTCACAAATATTGCTAGTTTAAGCTCTGTATCCAAAACATCAATCCCGCCTATTGCACGAAAATCTTAAGAGTGCAGTGGCGAACTGCGATTTGAATTAGGTGCGTTACTAGCTGGGTACGTGATGCCGCTTAAGCGCTAGAAAAGTGACAACTGACCTAAACCAGAAGGCCGTGGTTTGAATCATAATCTTAGGTTTCTTTGTATGTTGTCTAAAAGTTGATGAGCGTGGATTCTCATTTGAGGTGTTACTTGGGCTATTGCCACACTCTGTTGCGATATTTTGTCGCGACGTTTCAGAAGCTGACTCTGATTTCTTCCTCAGGCGTTCGCTTTGAAAAGGGCGGTTTTGGTTTATTATTTTGCATTTCTAATTTACTTTTTCAGTAAATCTCCGACCTCACCGGTGTTTGAACCAGGAACAAAAATCGCTAATTTGAATACTACGCTGGGTGCTTGAACCACTGAGCTACGAAGACAGTCTACTTATACAGGGTGTCCGAATATTACACCAAAAACTCTTGACTGTAGGTTTAGAAGATTAAATAGAGACGATTTATCGAAAAAAAAAGTTTTTAGTTGTCGAGTTATAATGCTTCAAAGTTGATGGAAAAAATGGTTATTTGTTTACTGTGACCCAATGAATCAACGAATCTTCTTAAAACTTGGTACGCTATTTGGCGCCATTAGGGTGACCTTTATGCTAAAATATCGTCGAAATTTACAAATCGTATCACAAGTTTTCATGAATATGCTACTTTTGAAAAGCTCAGAACTTTTTGTACAGCCAACATTTCACCAATTTGATGCAAACACATAAAAGCAATCTTAGTTTATAAAAGATTTACCCTCTTGCAATGTTTTCGTAAAGGTAACCATTTTCGAGAAA
>VTPC01090572.1:455675-485884 GCA_011009095.1 Ignelater luminosus
CTCTCTCTCTCTCTCTCTCTCTCTCTCTCTCTCTCTCTCTCTCTCTCGAAAAGTTCAAAAACTATTAATCAAACAAACAAATATCACGTCTTTATCACAGATACGAACCATTGCAAATCAGTAAAGCTAGCTAACCTCAAATTTGCCTTTGACATTAAAATTAATAATTTAATTATCGCGATCTGCGATACATAATCCCTAATTTCTTAAAAATTTTGAATTTGTTATGTCTTCATCAGTCGACAATCTTGTAATAGAAATTTTTCTTTTCTTTCAGAATTCAAACGTGACCAATCAAATTGGCGTGAGAAGCTTATGGTAGAGATCGACATATCTGTGAAGGTAAGGTCTCATACAAATTTAACTTTCCACTATATACTAAAACAATATTAAAGAATTGTCAGGATTATTAAAATGTGTAACGGTATAAAGAATAACGTTATTAATCGAAAACGAAAACAGTATTTTCAGCCGGTTGATAACGCTATTTCTTCGGTTTTCTAACTTGTTGGTAATCAAGCGCTCGAATTACTAAACACAGTTTACGTTCAGTAGAATAAGCGCCCGCAGTTGTTGCTGAGTAAATTACGGGATTTCGAAGGCAATGAGTAATTGAACGTAGTAGGACTGTAACTGAACCTGTATAAATAAAACTATCTTGTAATGAATAATCTCAAAATATGCAGATATTACTTACATTTAGTTAAAATTGTAAATAGAAGCAGCAATATGCTGGCTTATACTCTGGAAAGCATCATAGCAATTATACGATATATACCGTTGATGTTCTTGCTTCTAGACATGAGCTAAAATAGCACTGGTACGAATTTGTTCTAAATTCATAATAATTTAATTTAGTCTTCACACTCGCGACTAACCGTAATCAAATTAAGTAGACGAGAGTTGACATTAATGATGACTGTTCTTCCGAGGTTTTCTTGAGTAAATTGTGTTCGCCTCAAAAAATCGATAGTATCCAAAAATCGATATTTCAAACGTATCTTTATATTTAAAACCGAAAGTCTTCAGTGCGCGTCAATCAATGTTGTTTTATTTATCTGAATAAAAACAGAACAAAGCCACGCATACTGATAGTAACATAAGCTAGCAGCCAGCCAGTGGTCCAGATGAATAATGCGGCCGACTTACCCATACCGATGTTGAACACTTAGCGGGATCGCCATAAATTGGCTTCCTGATCCGATTGACGTCCAGGACAGGAAATTTCGAGAAAATTTTGATTTTAAGAACGAAATTAACCAAAATAATGTTATTTCACCGTTAAACAACACAAAATTATTTATAAAAACGAAGAACGTATCGAAACGGGAATCATAACAACGATATATAAGAAGGCTGATAGTAAGGAATGTGGCAACTACAGGGGCATTACCCTAAAAAGCACAGTGGGGAAAGTATATTGCAAGAATTTTGGGAGCAAGATTAAGGAAAGAAGTGGAGAAACAACTAGAAGTGAGCCAGATAGGGTTCAGAAAAGAAAGAGGTATTCAAGATCAGATCCTTATACTAAGGCAACTAGGCGAGAAGGCAATACGAACAAATAAACAAGTACACGTATGCTTAGTGGATATGGAGAAAGCTTTCGATAGGATAAAGAGGGGAAAGATGTGGGAGATATTAAGAAAAAGAGGAGTACGTAGTGAAATAAGAGAAAATATACAAAGTCTATACGGAGAAACTACCAGCTATGTACGAGTAAGAAGAGAAAGCTCGAAGAGATTTACAAGCAGGACGGGATTGAAACAGGATGCATATTGAGCCTTCTTTAACGTGGTCCTGGATGAAGTATTGAAAGGATGTAGAAATAAACTAAAAAAGTACAACGTCGGAAACTGGAGAATGGAATGCATAAACATAACAGAATTATGTTACGCCGACGATATGGTAATTTTGGGAAAAAATGAAGCAGATCTACAACATAACATAAGTATATTAAATGGAGAGCTACAAAAGAGTAATATGAAAGTGAATATGTCGAAGACTAAAACAATGATAATATGAACAACTAATCAAATCAGAATTGGAGGAAAGGTCATTGAACAAGTTGAGAAATTTACCTACTTAAGAACAATATACAGTGTGTCCGAAAAGTATGGAATATCCTATATATTTATGGAAAAATGTTTCCTATAAAAGTTGTTTAGTGTTTTGTTTTACATTACAGGGCAATACCAAATAACATTTAAAAAAAAACAAAAGCGCAACGAATAAAGCTTCAATTTTTTTTAATGGGAAAGTATCCCTTTATTGTACTCATTTGATAGAGAATGTTTTTCTCTTTTCAATGATGTAAAACTTTAATACACTTGCATAAGTAAATTTTGATTAAAACGCAAAAAATTGTTTGAAAGCTTATTTCAATATTCATCGGTTACGAATTGAAAATTTTGTATAACTACACTCTACAGTTCATAGAAGGTGTTCAAAGTGTGCACCATTTACAGCTTGGCAATGATAAAGTCGTCTTTCAAATTCGTTTACTGCATTTTGAATCGTTTCTGGTGCGATAGCTCTAATCTCTGTTCTTATACGGTCTTTTAGAGTTTCAATATCTTCAGGCATATCGACATAAATCTTATTTTTGAGATGGCCCCACAGACAAAAATCAAGTGGACTTAAATCCGGCGAGCGAGCTGGCCATTCTACTGCACCTTTTCTGCCTATCCATCGATAAGGGAAAGTATTATCAAGAAACTGTCGGACATTAATTCCGAAATGAGGAGGAGCCCCGTCTTATTGCAACCATATTCTGTTATGGGGTACATCTGGATCTAGTTCATTAGGAAATAGAACAGCTAAAGCAGGAACTAAGTCAAATCTTTAGAAATCTAGATAAGCATCCGCTGTTAAATTAGGTTCTATAAAAAGAGGTCCCAAAATTTGGGTTCCAATAATTCCTGCCCAGACATTGACTTTCTGCTGATATTGGGTGTGCCCTTCCACATACCAGCCAGGATTTAGCGAAGACCAGTAGCGCGTGTTTTGTTTGTTAATGGTACCATTCAAACAAAACGTTGCCTCATCAGTGAAGAGGATATTTTTATGAAAATTTGCATTTTCCTGAAGCCTATGGGTTATTTCTTCGCAAAATTGCAATCTTCGATCTAAATCATCTTCTAATAATTCTTGAACTATAAAAGGTTTATACGGATGCCACTTCTCCTTTCTTAGAACTTCGTGTGCAGTAGATTTCTTCAAAGTATGTTCACGAGCAATTTGTCGAACAGAAACATGTGGATTTTCCACTACAGCCAACATTATATTCTCACGTTGTTTATTATTTAGAGCTTTAGGTCTGCCCGGTTTTGGACGATCTTTGACAGAACGCGTCTCATGAAATTTATGCAAAGTTTTACTTACAGTAGATTGAGAAATATGGTATTCGGGGTGCACGTTATTAAACAAATTGCAAACTTCCTCCTGTGTTCTCCTTCTGTCTCCATATCCCAGCATCATTAAAATTTCGATACGATGTCTTTGATAAATGATTCATAGCAAGTCGTATTTTTGTAACTTTGTTATCTTCACGTTAATCAAAATGCTTAAATTAATTAAACAAATAACTTTTCGCTTCAGTTCTGTTATTAACTGACATTTCTACGACGCATTCAATTGTTGCAACAAACAAAAGTGTATCACACCGACCATAATGTGACTAGATGAAATTGAAAATTTAAAAGACCGCGTCTGGAAAGGTAACAGATGAATAAATAAACTTTTAAGCGTTATTCAAACAATTTTTTTGCGTTTTAATCAAAATTTACTTATGCAAGTGTATCAAAGTTTTACATCATTGAAAAGAGAAAAACATTCTCTATCAAATGAGTACAATAAAGGGATACCTTCCCATTAAAAAAAAATTGAAGCATTATTCGTTGCGCTTTTGGTTTTTAAAAAAATAGTTATTTGGTATTGCCCTGTAATGTAAAACTAAACAGTAAATAACCTTTATAGAAAACATTTTTCCATAAAATGAATATTTACTGAGATATGTAGGATATTTAATACTTTTCGGACACACGGTATAATGAGAAAGGAACCATGGAATATGAAACTAATGAAAGAATTGCAAAAACGGGAAGACTCTCCAATGCAATGAAAACGAAGTTCTTTAACAAGAAGGAAATACCTAATAAAGGCCGAAGTCGTAAGAAAAGTAGTGAAACTAACCCTTATATTTGCCTGGGGAAGCTGGACGGCAATGGAAAGGCAGAGAAGTAAACTCACAGCTACAGAGATGTAAACTCACAGCTGCAGAGATGAGATTTCTGAGGAAGATACAGTGTAAGACAAGAAGAGATGGAATAAGAAGTGCGGAGTACAGAGAGCAATTAAAAATAATACCAGTAGAAGGGACGATACAACAAGGGCAACTAAGATGGATGGGGCATGTGCAGAGAATGGAACAAGACAGACTAGTGAAAGAGAGTGTACGAGGCGAGAGAAAGTGAAAAACGTAAGAGAGGAAGACCATGGCGAACATGGAGACAGAAGTGAGAAAGGCAGCTGAGCAGAGGGTAGTAAGATGGGAACATACACCGAGATTATCGCAGAATAGGAAGAATTGGAGAGAAGTATGACAGAAATCAACGTAACGCAACTTCCACCCAGCCTACACCAAAAGGTAAAAGGCTTTAAGGATTAGTAAGTAAGTACTAAGTAAGTAAGTCATATTTTGTTGACGACCATTTGTGGAATTATTATTGTAATGTTATCATACCTTAACTTTAGCGCAATAGGTATCTCTTTTCGTTTCGAGATAAGTACGGGACAGGGTAACCACACAGCTTTGAAGATTTCGTTACATGGTATTAGTTGACGTTGTATCTTCTGGGTCGAAACTTGAAGATTTGATGAACGTAGTGATAGGATCATTTCGAAGAGGAAATGCACGTTCCATCTTGGCATTTTCTTTTAGATAGTACGTTATCCCTAAATGGTTGGTCTCATTTAGACAATAGTTTCTAATCATAACAAAGAAGACGACTAAAATTTACGGTGACGAATTAAATGAGCATTACAGAATGCATGGTTTTCTAACTTTTTTGATATAAAGAATACAGCATAGGGATTTATTGGCTTTTCTCTTTTTAAATCGTGAGTTATTGAAAGCGCAATGCTTTAACTATACTATGTAATTCTCATTGCAGTTATATTCGAAAATAGCAAATTACGACTTACTAATTAAACCGTCCGTTATTACACTTGATGAAGCTCGATGTTTGATGTTACCGGCGTGTTAAACGGTTAAATTAAAAAGAGGTGAAATTTATTGATGCATAATGGTTTCACAATACAAACGTGAAATATAATTAAATTAACTCTCAGACTTGACTAACTCGAGCGCTAATCATTAAATATTAGACCTTTGATTTGTTCATTATGTTTGTTTAACCAGTAACTAATTGTTAAATCGTTGACCCGAAAAAGGGAACTCGCGAATTGTTACAAATGGGTTCGTTTTGTTATAAACCTGGAAGCTGCAATAATTTACACCTGACTAATTAATTGAATAATTTAAATGTACATACATGAATAATATTATAGCCGGGTTGTAAGTTGAATTTGGAAACATTTTGCGTAACAGGTTTTTCTTTATGGTAATCTCGTTATTTTTGGTCACGAGATTTAACCTTTCCGTAAACAAAAATAGTAAAAGCGAAATATTTAAGTGCGTATTTGTTTTCTGGAGTTTTCCTTGTTTATTATTCAATTGTTTGTTATGACATTGTCAGTATTCATTAGACTATCGCTCTTATTAACTCTTGAAGAGGGTCTTCCTTTAATATCTTTTTCTTTTCCGCATTCTTGATATAGTCATCAGACGTTGTGATTGTAGTACGCAGAAAGAACGAAAGAATCTCAGAATACCTCTGCTGTTTGGTGGTTTACAAGTTAACTTTTTAAGACAAATTTACTGATAAAAACGAAAATTCAATAGGTTTTTGTTTTTATCGAATTATAGCTGTGCTTAGGTTTTACTGTCGTTATTTTTAAAAATAGAACAAAATGTTAGAGGAAAAGGTTTCTCGGTTTTCTAATGGTCTCTAAGCTACTTTACCAGCTTGTTTATCGAAGTCCACACTTTTTAAGGTAGAAATTCAAGTTTTCCAGTAGTACCAAAATAAAAATTTGCTTTCTATTCTGAAAAGTGTATTTTTGATAAAAATATATGTCAAGCATCTTAGAGATCTATAAAAACAGGGTAAATATTTCCTCTGACAGTTTGTTGTGTTTTTAAATATAACAAAGTTAGCACGAGTGATTGTAGAAAACAAAAACAGTGAAGTTGGCTTTAATAGTTAGGCAGTAACATGCAATAAGTTTTTTTTGTAACTACATTCGTTCTATATTTACGTTAAACGTGGAATTAGCTATAAGGTACTCGCAGTATCACTTAAATTTCGTTTTGTCTCAAGAGTGTTGCTATAGTTGAGTAACGTGTTGATCGCTTTTTGTAATTACGACTAACGACACAGTCAGCGAGAGCGAAATATGAATCTACAATACTACCCATAATAATCAAATAATCTACATATTCATATTCTCATCTGCTGCCCGAGGCGAGTCGGCTCCTAGACGCTTTTCATTATTCACTCAATAGGAAAGGAGTAACCAGGATCAAAGTTGGAAATTTCACTCTTTTTGAAAACGAAAGATCGGAATAACTCGAAACGAATGGACCGATTTTGACCAAACTTGGAAGGTAATAACATAACTTTTTTCGACTACTTTATGCACGCGGAGCGAACGAGGTGACACCTAGCGGCGAAAATGGACAAAATCGACTGGACCCTTATGAAGGAAAGAATGTCTTGCCCTAGGTAGTTTTAAATTTGAGCCGAAAAGCGTCCGTGGGGAGATTGGAGTGGGGTTTTTTCGAAGATATTGAAACGGCATTTAGTACCTCGATTGAGTATCTCTATCCGCATCTGATGTCGCTTGAATCGATTTCGCAGTTTGACCGCTAGAGGGCACCGCAGGTCATGGCTAGCCGAAATGCCCACTTGAAAAATGTGTAACTCGGTTAATTATGATCTAATCAAGCTGGAATTTTGTTTAAACTAAAGAGCATCATCAGGGCAGCAAGCTTAAGTAGGTAACAGTGACGTTCCTCCATTTTTGGGGTCGATTGAAACAAAAAAATGTAGTTTGCTTTCTTTTGGGCTTTTTTTTGGGACAATTATCCGAGTTCCTATCGACACGTGGTTATAACACCTTGATGCAGCGTGTAATGGGGAAACAAAAAAGGTTCCATACACTTTTTTCCTACAAGGTCATCTACTAGGCCGAAAACACGAAGAACTGAAAACGATGGAAATAAGCTCCTGAAATTCGAGTTACAGAGACGAATCTCTTGCAATAGATGTACTTTAGTGGCTTGTATCTGATTCTGTAAGCAAATCCAGCATCTTGCCAAAAAGATTCTTGCCGTTTCTCTTCCATCCCTTCTAGCGCCCTTATTTTTGCGTGATTAATGCTGAGATCAGATGCGGAGCGTTCCCAAACCATTGTGCATTTCGCTTCCAAATTCCGTCGAAATGGCTGGAGGAACTTCGGAGATAGGAAACTTTGAAATCTCGATCATTCGTAGTTTTTCTTTGCCATTTGTGCCGGAACCTATCGATTCGAAAACTTAACTATCGTAAAGAGAAGGTAAAAATACGTAAACAGTATAATACGTCCTTTTTTCGAGAAGGCACTCCTTGTACTTCTAAATTGGATTTGATAGTATAAGGTAGAAAAGTTGATGTTCATAGGCTTGCGTTCGGGTAATTGATAAAAGCTTTGCGGGGAGATATCTAGCGCTCTCGAATATTTTATTCTTATGGTGAGGGCTATATCAGGAGTCATCGCAGGCATAGTACGTGTGAAAGCAGGCGATTTTTTCAAATAGAATTACTGAGTTATCGTTATTTAATTTATACCAGGTAGGTAGAGTTTGCAAGACTTAAGAAGCAACCGATGCGATGCCTATCCGGAAGGAAACGGAATCTCCGATCAACTTACATTAGTTGCATTCGCTTAATGGCCTCCGCTTAGTAAAGAATCTTTCTTCTTCTTTTTCCTCTTAACTAGGTAGAAAGAAAAGTGATCTGTTAAATATTAATCAACAGCAGTTCGGGTAGTAAGAAAAATTGGTAGGTGGTTTGTTGATGACAGTGTTTGGACTCAAGATTTTAAAGAGTTTACTCTCTCTGTACCAGAGATTATCCCCACGGATCGCTCGCTTCAGGTGACTGCAGTGATGAGGACGATGTGTCAGGTGTCTTCTCGAAGGCGAAGACACCGCAATAACTTAGTAATACGGTAAAGCGCAACGGTGGTAAAAAAGTAAAGCAAGATTAATTCTGTTAATTACTATGTACACTACAGAATTACACAGCAAACGGCCACTAAGCTGTCAAATCCCATGCGAAGCGGTATCTAGACAAGGTAGTGTAACGCGCCACCTCTCGAATATTCTAGAAAAAGTCCCGAACAGTCTCGAATAAGCTGGTTGAATGTGCCGGAGAAATCTCGAACTATCCAGAGTTTTCCACCGTCGAATGTTCCAGAAGGAACGCAAACTTTCTGGGCTCATCAAGAACCACGCGGAAACGAATATAAGGCTGCGTTGACCGAGCAGATGGCAGTTCTACAGTCAAGCAGCTAGTAGTTACGAACGAAATAAATGTTAATTCGTGATAAATAAATTCTTCTGTACTTAATTAAATAAATAATTTAGTGTAAATAAATTCTGGAAATAAATTGTAATAAACTAAGTAAAAATAAACAATATTAAAAATAAAAAAAAACACGTTTTCGTCAAAACGTAACAGTAGGATGGTAGGACGAAGGTGGGGAAAAGTGTACGTTTGTAACTGTTTCCTAAAGTCTGCGGTAGCGGTGGGAGGTTACTATAGTCTTCGAAAACGGTATGGTCGGCTATGTAGATGATGTCGGAAACGGTCGGAGAGAGGTACAATTGGTTTTGGTTTTATCACTCCGTTAGAAACTATATTTGATGCATTGCGGTACGCGGGTTATTATAGGCGGTGCGGGTAAGGTGGAAAAGGAATGCGAGGGTGGGAATGGGGTGATTTGACGGACCAGTTTCGTTGTTTACTCTTTGAAGCGGATAAATATTTACAATTAAACGAATTAAATAACTACACGTGAGAAATCTAAACGACAGAACCAAGAGGCAATTTATCAATTTTACTTTAAAATATTGCTTTTATATAAATCTATGAAGTGTCTAGTTTAACTGTTACTTGAAACCATTTGTTATTATGCAAAATTTCACATCAGGTCAACTTTTCGAAGCTCCGAACCCAAGGAAATCTTAAGCGAGTTGTATTCGACCTTACTAATTTTAAACGATTCTGATCCTGCTTGCGTCTTTACCTGTCGGCCTGGCTGCTGGTTTACAACGTCCAGATGGCTTTTACAGTTCTTACCTTGGCTGTCTCAAAGTAATTCATGAAATGAAATCTTGCAGACTAGCTAAAGTAAAACACTTTTCTAACACTTTGCATTTATAATAAATAATAGGAAAACGAATCATGAACAATAAATAACCGAAATCGCGATGAAAAACTCTACAGTTTTGTTATTTATAAATTTGTTAAAGGCTTTCATACAATGCAATCAACTTTGGTGATGTACGGAGAAATAGTTTAAACAAAAATTTTGTTCAACTTCAACAACTGTCTAAACGAAACTGTCTAGTTTTTGCTTTCAAATACGTGTTATCAAAACTCGAGAATTTTAAATGAAAATGACTTCATGTAGGAGTTTACAGCGTAGAAACCAGCGTGCCTTACAGACGTCGTTTCTACGAAAAAGCATTAAGAATGTTCTACTTTTCTAAAATAATTCTGCGGAATCGTTTAGGATTATAAATTTCATAGCCAAACTTTCTACCGAAACGAAATAATAAACACAGTTTAATGACAATTAAAACAATTCAAATAGAAACATTCTTTTAATAATGTAAAAAGGTAACTGTGAGTCGTTACCGTATCTGGAAACATTAAAATAACGTAACAAATTACTACAAGAAATTTAATGTTTGACACATATAGAATATGGTAGCCGTTTTTCATGTGTTTTCACGTTATCTCTCAATCGCTAATCTTTTTGCAATGGAAGAATTCTAATTTCCTCAGAACGTGTGTGCATTGCGTTTTGAGCATCTGAAGTGCTAAGTCTGCGTAGATACAAAGTGTTCGTCATGCAATAAGTTGCTTTGTAGAAGAAGTCCTTCTAGATTAGTTTTTACATGTCGGCAAATCTTGTACCATATTTACAAGCTTTAGCTAGAACATTAAAAAGGTAAGCAGAAATCTAACCTTGACTTTATCATTATTATAAAGCATAATTTTTTGATCGTTTTTACATCAAGAAAGATATACAAAAGAAAAAAGACTAATCATAATAAAACAAAGAAATTATTTAATTTACTCACCGATTTTCCTTTAGATCAGTAGGTTGATAGATATTAAGCAGTGCGGATAGTAAGAAAAATAAAGTGAAGATCTCACTAGTACTTTAGCACCGACAGAAGAGCGAACGTGGGCGCTTTGATTTTTCACTGATGTTTTTACATACATCAAACTAATGCGACGGTCTTTCGGGTTAGGTAAACTATTTAAGACTATCGAAAGCGTGTACTCTTTCAGTACTAATAATCTTTCCAGTGGTTCGCTGGGTCCAGTTAACTGCAGTGGGGAAGACGGTACTCCAGTGATCTCTTTGAAGACGATGGCACTGCAATATGGCAAAATGCAACGGGCGGCGATAGAAATAAAAGCCTTGGTGCAGATTAATTCGGGTTTATTCCAAGCAAGCAAAATGCATTCTATTATTTACTATTCACACTACAGAATTAGATAGCAAACGGTTACCAAGTTAGCAAACGTCAAGCGAAGCGAAGACAAGCTAGAATGGTAGGATGTAGGTGACGATGGGAGGTTTCTAAAGGCTTAGAAAACAGTGCAGTCAGCTATGTATCGAAAACGGTTGGTCGGAGATGTGTAGCTGATGTTGGTTTACGTATATTCTCGGTCTTACCACTCAGTTTTCTTATTCGGATGTTCACCGTTAGAAGCTGAAGGCAAACTATACTTGATGCATTCCGGCACGTGGGTTATAACAGACGGAAATGCGAGAGCAGTTAAAACTGGTACTTAAAAGTAACTCGTTACATCAACACTGGCTGTTACAGATTGGAGCCTTCAAAAAAGAGAGAAGGTCGAGGGAGAGGCAAAGCAGTGTCTTAAGTTTCACAGCACTCATATCTTCAGCCGGTACATCGGTCTACATCTTTGTTGACGTCATGAAGCACAAACGCTCTAGAAAGCGCACCATGCAATTTTCAGGGATGAGAGGGCAGATGATGTTGTATGTAGTGTCGAGATATTGGTATCTGAAATCTTGATATCGGACTTACTCCCAATACATTCGACGGTAAATAGTGCGGCGACTTCGTATAATGCAAGACAAAAGCATCAGCACCAAATAACGAGTACAGAAGCTACAGCATCTGCTAGTACTTCTCTAATGTAGAGGAAAGAACAAATAAGGAAAGTGCATCATATTTGTGAAAAAAACATGATGTGATGTGCCATGATGCCCTTTTGTCTGTTCGTCGGAAGTGTAGTATTTTTCTTTTCTCCGTAATACTCGTCAAAGTACTTAAAAGTTGGCAAAACCTACAGTTGCTTGGTCATTTTTATTGTTGCAAATTTCAAAAAAAAAAAACAAATTTTGTTTTAGTTAATACAAATTAGGAAATTCTGATATTGACAGGCATTATAGAAACAAAAGACTATGGTGTTGAGGTAACTAACTGAATGAATGGAAATCCATCAGTCGATTATTGTAAAAGAATAAAACTTGGAGTCTGGGTCGACATACAAAAATTTATTTATTAGAAAAAAAAAAGAGAAATTAAAGGGAAAAGGAAATTCTTTTAGAAAACATTCACATCCTGTAATAAACAAATAAACGGCAATGGACGGACGGGCGGTATTATTTTTTGGATGGAGTGGATCGTGAGACGGAGATCGTTCTCTGTCACCACAACACCCTACATCAGGGGAGTATATTCACCATGAAGTACTGTGCACGGATCTCGCGCCGATATGTTAACGCCGGAGAAATTAAACCGACGATGCCTGCCACACACTACACAATATTACCAACAGGAGAATAGCCTTACAGTTACCGTGAGAATGATACGACTGTCCCTGGGGAAGTAGAAACTAACTACCCGAGCGACATTGTAATTAATCTGTATTCAACGAGTAGCTACGAATGTACCGGAAAATCCTAATAATTGGGGTCTTAAGCACTTCTGAACGAAGAAGACGATGATGCCGACTTCATCCTAATCACTAGGATTGAAAAATAAGAACACTTGTAAAAAGAGACAAAATAGTGTTTAGTCTTCGTCATGCCATGTCTTGAAACACGGATACACACATAATTCAGGTTGCTGCGAATAATCAGGGCATCTCGATTTCCATATAATGCCATTTTTGCTGTATTGGCAACATCTTCTAACTGGTGATTTATCTTTGGGTGTTTCAGGTACATGTTCCAAATAGTAAAATTGCGTTTGAGGTTTTTTACTTGGTACCGATTTTTTTTAAATTTCAACAGTTCGGATATAACATTTTCCCTAAATGTTAAAAACTCCAATTTTGGTCGGTTTATTTTTTTCTTATAAAGATAGTGGGCGTTCCAGGGGGACACATCACAAAAAGTTTTAAACAATTAAATGTTTAATTTTTTACTTAATACTATATACAATACAAAAAATTATTTATACAAAGATAGGGGTCCGTGATCTTCAATTTTTCTTATTTTTGTTTTTATACCTCCAACCATGCTTTGGACAACCTTTTTATCAATTTTCTTTGCACAATAGATGATTCTTTTTTTAAGTTGCTCAGCGGTTTGTGCTTCCCAGCCATTGTTATATACCTCGGCAACAAGCAATGACTAGAAATTCTCGATAGGCCGAGCTTTAGGTATGTTAGGAGGATTTGCCTCCTTAGGGACGTATTTGATATCATTGTCATCAAGCCATTGCAGTGTCTTTTTAGCGTAATGACTTGATGCCAAATCTGGCCAAAATATAATATTGTCGTTTACATGATTTTTTACAATGAATTTCTTTAATCTGGGTAAACACTGTTTTATATAAACGTCAGCGGTGATAGCTTGTCCTCTATTTTTTTGAACATAAATTGAAGAAATTCCTTTTGACGAAATAGCACACCAGATCAGAATTTTCATTTCAAATTTGGATTTACTTATAAATTTTATATTAGGTAATGTTTCTTCAACATTTTCTGCATAAAATCCTTTATTTTGGTCCAAGGTGCTGCATGAAAATGTAAAATATTTCTCATCATCAAGAATAATTTCAACATTTTTTTTTAAATAATATGTTCTAAGTAAACGGCATTTTTTTGGGATTTCTGTTATTTGTTTTTCAGTGTATCTTGGGGCAGTAACTCTTCTGTGATATGAAATATTGTTCCTCTTTAAAATTTTCCATACCCCTACATTTGGCAGTTTAAATTTATTGGCTAACTTCCTTGTGCTCGTTCCAATTGTATTCTTGACGGCTTCAACTAGTTTTCTTCTTTGTGCATTATTTAATTTGCTTCTTCGTCCACCTCGAACAGCTTTATGCACTGGCAAACCTTGATCATATCTTCTAAAAATGTTGCTTAAAGTCTTTCTGCTCGCCTTTTCGGCTAAAAAGTGTTGTCTTACACTATTTCTCTCTTGCTGTCCAAGCATATCGTAGATTCTTTTTCTTAGAAAATTCTGCTCGCTACTTTCATCTTGGTAGTTTATAAATACGCAACGGCTTTGTTAGCTACACACTACATACTACATGTACAATAGGAAATTTCTTAAAAATCAGCGCGTTTCAATTGTTTAAACATGATGTCAAAGGTGGGCTAGATGTTAGTTAACACACGTTAATAGGCCATCATTTGGTCGGCTGTATCGATTCCTGACATTCTATTGTTGTAGTCTATCATGCACTCTGGTTTCATTGTTTTGTTCCTCTTATATTTGTTATTTCTATCATTCTGCGTTTGTGCACTGTAGATATCATTCTTACAGATCTCTTGTCTTTACAATGTCTGACTAACACTGGTCCCTTTCTTTTCCAGACGGCTTTACATTTTTAAATTGTTTTCTCAAAGAGTCGTTTTGGATTTCCATGTCTAGATTGTCCCAAGGTTCCCACCATTTTCGTTTGATTTCTAAATAGATATTTTGCTATAGAAACGCTAGCGTAATAATTATCCAGGTACACTTCATGCCTTTTTGTTTATTTATTTATTTATCTTAAAGAAGCACAAACAGGCCTGAACCCAATACAAATACTTCCTACAAAACAGAAACGTCATGTCAATTATAAATAAGTTACAAGGTATTAAATAATCCAATTATACATAAAAGCGTGAAAAAACAGTTATTGAAATAAACAGGTGCATGCATATAATTATATAATTTAATTTAATTTAATAGACATTCTGAAAAGTGGTAAAAGAAACGTAAATCTCATGTTAAGAGCGGCAAATTGTTGTTAATTTGTATTTAAAACTTGTCAGTGAAACTGAGAAGGGATCTAGAGAGTTACATCTGTGATTGTAGCTTCGAACCATACGAACAAGTGGCGAATTTTGAAAAGAGTTAGTTCTCGAGAAAGAAGGTACGAAAAGATAATCGTTTCTAGTCGAACGGATGTTAATGTTAATGTTAATGTTAATTCCAAAATCTGTGTTTAATCCAATATACCAGTGATCAACTTGTAAAGAAAAAGTAAGTCCAAAATTTCTCTAGAATTGGCTAATGGCAACAGCTCAAACTCAGTACACGAGTAGTTGTAACTGATGGATGGCATATGGAACTTTTTATTAAGGTAACTTACAAACCTTTTCTGTATCGATTCTAGCATATTAATATAAGTATTGTATTGTGGATTCCAAACTACGCTGACCCAATTAATTATGCTACGCACGTAAGCAAAATAAAGGCTTCTGATACGACGAAGACTCGTAAATGGTTTGCAAATTCTAATCAAAAAACCCAAGTTTTTGTATGATTTCCTTGTGATATAAGTTTAGAAAAAGTTAGTTTGTTATCCAAAATAACTCCTAAATCTTTAATGGAAGAAACTGAATGTAATTGCTGATTAGAGAGGTGATACGGGAATGTAAATACGGAGTAGTTCCTTGTAAAAGATATTGTGTAGCATTTTTGGAAGTTTAAAAACAGCTTGTTATTATGGCAGTAATCATACAGACGGTTTAAGTCATCTTGTAATAAACGGCAATCGGAAATAAATCTAATTTCTCGGAATATTTTTATATCGTCTGCGTATAAAAGAAACTTACTATTTTTAAAACATCTGACTATATCATTGATGTAAATTATAAAAAACAAAGGACCGAGGTGAGAGCCTTGCGGTACCCCCGACGTAATCACGGCAAAATCGGAACAATATCCGTTGAGTCTAACAGCTTGCGATCTGTTTGAAATGTATGACTTTATCCATCGCAGTAAGTCAGAGGGCAGTCCCATAATATCGAGCTTGTGTATAAGAATGTTATGGTCGATTTTATCGAACGCCTTGCTAAAGTCTGTGTATATAGAATCAACCTGTACACGTTGATCAAGAGCCTTAAGCAAATAATCTAAATAGCTTACTAAGTTAGTTTCCACTGATCTACCCGGCAAGAACCCGTGTTGTTGGGTACAAATATGATTTTTTGTTGTGCTTAAAACAATTTCATAAACAATCTTCTCAAAAAGTTTTGTCAGAGTTGATAAGATGGACACTGGCCTGTAATTCTTAACTAATTCTTTATCCCCAGATTTAAAAATTGGAACAATATAGGCTTGTTTCCAACTCTTTAGAAAAACACCCTCTTTTAGTGATCGGTTAAAGATTATGGATATCGGGAGCGCTAAATGCTCCGCACAATTACGCAATAGCACCGCAGGGATACCGTCTGGTCCCGCTCCCTTGCCTATATCAAGCTCATTGATAAGATTTAAAACCTTTTCTAGAGAAATTCCGAGTGTAGTAGCAGCAAGCATCCTATCGTTATTAAGAACGTTTACGTCGAAGTCTGGTAGCTGACCATCTATAAATACAGAATCAAAATGTTTAAGAAAAAGGTTACGAATAGATAAACCGTCATCTGCGGTTGCGTCATCGAGTTTTACTTGGTGAGTTATATTGGAACTATGTTTTCTTGATTTAACATACGACCAAATACGTTTAGGATTGGTAACTAAGTTTTCCTCGGTAGATCTAATTAAATTACGAAAATCTAAAGAAATTAAGTATTTTGAACGGCCGCGAAGTAAACTAAATGTCAGATAATCATGTCTGTTATTATATAGTTTTCGTTTTTTGTGAAATTTATGTTTCTCTTTGATCTCTTTTATTGTGGATGCGGAAAACCAGGATGGATAATGCGAATGAACAATGTACTTTTGTTCAAGTAACCTTTTAGCAACTTGCTGACAACAGAAAAAGTGTGACAATGTTCTTTATTGGTGTCAAGCAGAGTACCTTTTACAGTATAAACAAGTACGTTCAAAATTAAACCATCAAATGTTAACTCGTACAGCTTTATACCGTTTGTTGGCGATCTATTGTCTAAATACGAGGGTGGTCTGAAAAGATTCCGACCTAACAAAGATACAAGACATTTTTTCTGAATATTTTTTTTATTTTTCAACATAGTCTCCTTGTAACTCTACACACTTCTCCCAGCGACGCTCCCATCTCTGTAACCCGTCCAAATAGTACTCGGCATTTTTCTCTGCAAAATAATTGTTCACGAAGGTGATTGCCTCTTCATTTGACGAAAATCTTTGTCCTCCGAGCGCAATTTTTAGATGAGGAAACAAAAAGAAGTCGCTTGGGGCTAGATTTGGTGAGTAAGGCGGATGGTCAAGCAGTTCAAACCGTAATTCGTGGACTTTCGCCATGGCAACCGCTGAGGTGTGAGACGGTGCATTGTCTTGGTGAAACAGGATTTTCTTTTTCTGCAAATGTGGCCGTTTTTTCGCAAGTTCTGCCTTCAGCTTGTCAAGTAATGATGCATAGTATGCTCCTGTAATGGTTTTTCCTTTTTGAAGATAATCGATTAAAATAACTCCATGAATATCCCAAAAAACAGTTGCCATCACTTTCCCAGCCGAAAAAACAGTTTTTGCTTTTTTTGGAGCCGGCTCCCCCTTTGCAGTCCACTGTTTGGACTGTATTTTTGTTTCGGGCGTATAATGGTGTATCCAAGTGTCATCTACAGTAATTAATCGGCGCCAAAACGCGGATTTATTTCGCCTAAACTGCGCCAAAAGAGCGTTGGAAATATTCATTCGAACACGTTTTTGGTCTAACGTGAGCAAACGCGGCACCCAACGCGCGGACAGCTTTCTCATGCCTAAATGTTGATTTAATATGTGACAAAAACGTTCTTTTGACATGTTCGTAACCTCTGCTATCTCTCTCACTTTAATTCGACGGTCGTCTAGCACCATTTGGTGAACTTTGGCGATGTTTTCGTCGGTAGTTGCAGTTTTTGGACGTCCCGAACGTTCATCGTCTCCCAAGCTCTTACGGCCACGTTTAAATTCAGCAGCCAAAAATTTCACTGTGATAAATGATGGTGCAGAGTCCCCATACACAGAATCCAACTCATCTTTTATTTGCGAAGGCGTATTGCCTTTCAAAAACAAATATTTAATGACAGCTCGATACTCGATTTTGTCCATTTTTACAAAAAAACTCACATCAACTCACTCAAACGACTGCTACATAAAAACTGCGCGTCCAAAATGGCTGAAACTTTTTGTGAGTAACTGTCAACAGATGAACAACGAAATTCAGTAGCTTTTATTTACGAGTGCTGCCATCTTCACGTTGAGGTCGGAAACTTTTCAGATCACCCTCGTATGAGGCGGTTTCGCCAAAGAATCATAGACTCACCTGTGGAAAGTTCTTTTACTGGATTTACTACCTTTTTTTTTAAATATTTCCTATAACTTTCTCCAAAATCGGGCGTATTTTATGTAAACGATCATTTTTATCAATATTGTCATGGTGTACAAAACGCAGCAGCTTCCAGGTTCCAGATAAAAGGCAAAGCCAAATAAATTTATTCATCTCGTCAAAAGTCACAGCTATCTATTTTTTAGATCTTTTTCTATTGCATTTTGTGCTCTGTAGTTTGTCTCCGCTACGATAATGCATGCTTTCTATGTCATTATCAAAAAACAGTCGAAAATAGTCGGTAGGTTTAGCATTTTCCTCTAGATTTGTATTCAAAGACGGCGTCTCAGTAAAAGGGACATTTTTTTGGATCTTCTTCTGTATGACCTACCCAGGAATGTTCAAATCGTCAGCGGCATTCATGATTGTTAGATATATAATAAAAAGTACAAGATAAATGTTTAAAGCAAACAAAACTAATACTGGAAAATCAACATGAACGTACAAAACAAATGCGAATCCGACGATGAAAAATACAACATAATAGCTCAAGTTCAACTCACAATAAATCGCATCGAACATTATATTAACAATTGAACCGATTACAGTAAGGCAAGCAATTTACGAAAGATGAGTTTTTAAGATGCGGGAAATCCTCCAAAACAGTCGTCAAGTTGTTGTACAAGTTAGCCAGTTTCCAGACCTATAAATGGAAATCAATCGGTAGATAAAGAAATCTGAAAAGAATATCGACTTAGGATAGCAGGAACTTGTTTTAAACGTATAAACCGATAACAACATATTAGATGGTTTGTACTACATCTGTGGACAGTAAAAATTAACTGAAACATTTTTTAAATATACTAGAACATTCACTACAGTCCGTAGATATAGTACTGAACTCTAATTGCAACCCGTAAATTGTTAGTAGGCATTGAAACAGATATCAGAAAGCGTCCAGTTAACTGGACGCGGTAGCAAACTTAAATTAGATCCCGAATTTACTAGTTAAAGTATAACATAATATAATGCTATTTCATATTCTAACTTCTCTTTCCCTTTTGTAAGGATAGCCGTTATTATTTTAAATATTTTATTCAAGACCTGACTTCTTCCTTCTCCACCAGGAGAGTGGTACCACCGGCGGCTGTATTTGGTTCCGTATTCTCTACTTTTATTGGTTTCTTAAGACAATTTCTCTGGAAATGCTCAATGGAGCTACGACTAAAAGAACTACGGGGACGACGAGGTCTAGTACAGTCTGAAACATAGTGACCAGGCAAATTACAATTATAACATGGGATTGAATTTGGCTTTGTCGTCGCAGGAATTTGAGATTCAGTTCAACGGGTGGACTTGTCATTTCTCTTCTCAAATTGCCGCCCAGTCGGTTTACTGTCCCGCTTGTCAGTAGCTCTCAATTTTCTGCAATCAACTACCCTTTCATAATCGACAATGTCACGGTAAAGTTCATCTTCATCGGAATGAGGTCTGGACAAGAGGAAGTTACTTAAATCTCTTGAAAGTAGGCCTATGACAACCTGTTCGTTAACCTCCTTGAAGCTCAATCCAAGTTCGGCACACAATGAACTTTTTCATAAAAATAAAGCGACAGCCACCTTCGGACGTTGAATACGTTCACACATCTTCTTCTATGATTCAGTTTTACTTTCTTTGAATGTAAATGATCTTTTAAAAGCACTTTGAAAGGATTTCCAGGCTTGTAAATTTAGAGGAAAAAAAACCAATGTTTTGCTGCTCCATCTAGATGGCTCTTGGCTGTTTGAAATGTGATTTCATCTGGCCAATGATGTAACAAAGCTGTATTTTGAATTTGTTGCATCTGGTTATTTGCAGTTCTTGGACCTCCTTCTCCATTAAAAGTTTGACAAATCCAGCATAATACACTCATGGACAAAAATATTGCATACTTTTATATTGTTGATTTATTTTTTTGTTTGAGAAGTAATATAAATCGAAGTGTGCTGGATTGTTGTTTTTAAGCTTAAATTAATGTATTTGCCAAGGAAATTGCAAATAAGTCTTGCTATGTAAAATCCATAAGGCAATTTATTGAACAAGGAACTTTAGAAGAAAAATAACACATGAATAACAACTGAACAGTTTCAAAAATAACGTGTCTAGACTAAAACAAATGAATTTTAGTAATGCGTGTTTCCTCCTCGAGCTTAAATGACTGCCCTCATTCTGGAAAAAGGTTTTGGATTGTTCCTTGGATAATCGATTCCCATTCTTTTCTTGCAGCAATTCTGAGTTCATTTCTAATCGTAGGAGCTGGATTTCTGTGCAGAATCCTTCTTTCCTGCATGTCCCATAAATGCTCGATCGGGGTAAGATCGAGACTGTATGGAGGCCATTGTAATGTTCTGATACTAACCTCATTGAGATAATGTGTTACTGCAGCTGCTACGTGGGGGCCAGCATTATCGTACATTAATACAAATTTCTCATAACCTATAACTCTAACATAGGGTACAACATGCTCTTGTAAGATGTCTTCAATGTATCGTTCAACCGTAATTCCTTCGTTAACTTCCACAAGCCATATACGCAACTCCCAAATGTCAATAAAGCGGGCACCTCCACTTTGTCAAAATTGAACCATTTTTAACCATAATTTTAGACTAATTTCAGCTTGAGCTCAAGCTAGCACCCCCACTTTTGATTTTCATGTAAATCGCCACAATTCGATAACTTTAACTACAGCATAATTTTAGACTAATAATTAGTCATATAACCGATTTATGTAATCAACCCCTAATGGATTAATTCCACTCTCCTAATATATATGAAATATTTAAAATCGGATTAAATCAGAATAAAAACCTTACGATACTTTTAGACTAATTATAGACCACATATTGGTTACCAAACCAATTCTTTCTATCAACCCCTAATGGGTGAATTTAACCCCCTGATATATGGAATATTTAAAATTCAATTAAATCGGGAAAAAAACTTACCCTAATTTTAGACTAATTCTAGACCATTCATTGGTCACAAAATCGATTTTTTTTTACCAACTCCTAATGCCTTAATCTCGCCCTCATCATATATATAATATAAAAAATTTGATTAAAATTGTTATCGAATGTGGCGATTTACACGAAAATTAAAAGTGGGGGTGCTAGCTTGAGCTCAAGTTAGCATCTCTACTTTTGATTTTGTTATAGCACTTTACCCAAGCCGGTCCAAAATTTTATTATGGTGGTCCAAAATTGTCTAAAATTATGGTTAAAAAAAATGGTTCAATTATGACGAAGTTGGGGCGCCCACTTTATTGACATAACTCCCAACTAATACCACCACAAAACATTATTCCACCACCTCCAACGCTTACATTACTAACCAAATTGCAACTGTTATAACGCTGTCCGACTCTTCTATACACTTTATTTTGTCCGCCCGGCTTCCAAAGTTGAATCCTTGTTTCGTCAGTAAAACAAACATCCTTTCATTCCTCGATGGTCCAATTAGTATGGACTCGAGCAAATTCTAATTTGTGCCTTTTGTGTTGTTGGAAGAGACGGGGCACTACGGCAGGTACTCTGGCATTCAGATCGACTTCTTTTAACTTTTGCCTTATCGTCTTAGAACTAACGGTAACCTTTCTTACGTTTTGCAGCTCAATTCTTAATCGAGAAGATGTAAGCTCACGATTTCTTACAGACCGAAGTTGAAAAAAGCGATCATCTGCAGCACCGGTACACCTTCTTCGTCCTTGCCCTGCCCTTCTTTTATAATTTCTAGTTTCCTGGTACCGTTTCATAATTCTAGAAACCTTAGATTGAGGTAATTGAACAATTGTTGCAATATTTTTCTGTCTGTAACTTTCTTGCCATAAAGTTATCACTTTTATGCATCCAATTCTTTGCTGTGGTTATTTTGCGGCATCGTTTTACAAAAGTTTTTTAATTACACATAAAGCAACAAAAAAATAAAGCAAAACCAAATTTTAGTCAAAAATATCGTTTATAATGTTTATCAAGGAAACGCACTATTTCCACAACTTTCACAAAACAACACAATTATGATAAATGTTAAAACATAAACAAATCAAATGTTTTTTCACAGCCTTCTAAAATAATAACGTTACATAAAAGTGATATTCCAAACAGAAAAATCCACATTTTGCTGGATTTATTAATATGATTAAAAATATGCAATATTTTTGTCCTTGAGTGTATTAAATGTAGGAATCTTATTTTCAACATCAGCATGCTGCATGTTAGCAAGATGCTGTTGCGATTGATTCTGAAGACGTATCATTTCTAACATCTGAGCATTTTGCTGCACAAGGTTATTTATGGTAAGCAAAAGTTGTGATTGACTTACATTCTCACTATTATGTTGATGATTGTTTCCGTGTTATTCATCGGGATGTATGTTGACGATTCTTTTTTATTTTCCATCTGGCTTTGCAGGAAAATCTCAAATTCTTTGTTAATATATGCCATGCTTCCTTACAACTCTTAACCTCAAATATTTTTTAAAATCTAAAATATTCTTTTCCCCCCACCGACGTCTTGCGGAATAAGTTATTTTGTCTTTGATATTTGTAAAGATAGCCTTTATTATTTTAAATATTTTATTCAAGATTCATGACATTCAAAACATAAAGACGACCGACATAACATAATAGTTCGTAGTCAAAATGCAACATAAACAAACTAAAAACATCCGAACACAATTCTCTAAAAGTCACCAGACTGGCCGCGGCAAATTCAAATATTAACAAAAAAGGCTATACCGTATTGTATAAAATAACCAGTTGTTTCATAGACTAACGAATTTCACGCTTCAACTGTAACGTAAATAAAGTAAAGTCAGCCAGTCACTTCTAAAATTCCAAATTTCTTCGGAACTCATGTGCATTACGTTCTGGGCAGACTGGCATCTTGTAGCAACTTTTCTGAACATGTTCGTTATGTAATAAAAGGGAGACATCTAACCTATACTTAATTATTTTTATAAAATATAATTTTTCAATCGTCTTCGCATAATAAAGCAAAAGTCAGTACTTAAGCGAGTTTATGTTTGACTAGTTATGTAAATGACAACTATAAAATATTGGAGCACGTAAATTCGAGCTTGGCTCAATATGAGCACAAATTTACTCACCGATTTTCCTCCAAATCAGTAGATTGATAGATAAGCGACAGTCTAATTGGCATAAATACTAACTAATTCAATGATGGCTTATCCCAAGTTGCTGGTGGATGGACAGTGGACACAGGAAACAGGAGGTTATCGAGAATGAATGCGTAGCTGTAATTAGATTCTTTAACATTTCATAAATAAATAAACTCGAAAGTTATTCTCGAGCTTGTTTTTCTTAGTTTTTTTTCTTATTATCTTTCTACTTGAGACAACTCCACATAAACCAAAAAAAATATGAAAAGCATGTTTTGCAAAAAGAATTACACGAAAGGAATGTATTCTCTAGAGGTTTTGAAGCAGAAGCTTTCTTTTGATTTTCCGAAAGAATGACCCCTTGTTTTATAGCGAATGGTTTTTAGCAAGATACAGAAAGCCAGTAAAAAGCATTTTAAATACGAATTTTATCCGCTGCGGGTTTTAAGTACGAAAATTCGTTTTACAAAATCACATCCCCCCAACTTCTGCGTTTTAGCATTATTAAATAAGAGAGCTTGGGCCAAACAGTTTTGTATTTTTGTAATTGTGTTAGCATAAAATGTTACATTTGTAAAATTTTAATTTGTATTCTTTATTATTTTTATCGGTTTTACTGCGAAGGTTATCTTTAAGAAAATAATAACAATATTATTATTGTTATATGATGGTTATGATTTTCAAACTTATTATACCTTGCTGGAAATTCTATACGATCTTGTTTGTTTATAATTGAACTCCGCCGGCAATAAACTGTCTTATGTTAGTTAAAATTAACGGCTGTTCTGTCTTCTAGCGGAACAGTAGTTGCATGACCTGTCAGCAGAGAAAACAGAAACGGAGCTTGTACAGTATTAATTTCGTTAAGAAATTTCTCCTAGTCTGTTTGGACATTTCTTGTTACGACTAAAAACATCTTCCCTTCTTTTTTTGTACCTAATTAAAAACAAGAAGTACCAACATTTATTACAATAGCAACGATCAAAATAACACAGCACGCCTTCTATCTGAAATCTACCCCAAAACGATATTTTACCGGTAGGATCATGAAAATCTGCGAAAGAGACTGATACCGCTTTAGTTGTATTTGCAATCCAAATGAAAATGTCACCTGGAATTTTTCTCTGGCGTTCAAACATTATCATGTTGGATATGTTCGCTTTAACCCCTGCTTACGTTTTCTTTTTATTTTCCTGTCTTTTATTTATGTTGACGCGGATAAATAACATGAAAATTACAACAGATGTTACATGTTACATTCAGATTAGTAAGCGGTTAATATCACATTGATGCTTTGTCCGGATCGTTAAATATTACCTATCTAGACGTTTTGTATGACGGGGCTAAATATTGTGCGTACTATACCTATACGTACAGCAAATGGGATTCCGGTTTTTGGATCCGCTTCGATCCCTCCGAAATCCCTTAATACAGAACACCACACGTTTCATCTGCATGTGTGGCGCCACATAATATACGTGTCGTTCAACATTATCATAGAGGCAGCAGGCAGTTCGTACATGTGTGTGTTTTATTGAAGTGTGTGTAAGGGAGCAATAGAGTTTTCACGCAACGGGCGAGAGATTTGGGTTATATCAAGTGAGGTGGAGGATAATATATTATGTGATGGGATGAAAAAAGGTAATACTTTTTTCGCGCATTGCGTTATGTGGCGGTTGAAATTTCGAATGTGAATAATTTAGATGGATTAATAAATTTTAGAGGGAGAGATATTATTAAACGGCTTTTAATGTGATACAGTGTATTGTGTGTTGGAAGTAAATAATTGCCCAAACGAGCAAACATTGTGGGCGTGACGCTATTCAAATATTTAATTGTCTTTCTCTTCCTCTCTTTCACTGTAATTTATTAGAAATTCCAAATTGAACAGTTTTCAATGTTAGCGCTTTTACCTTTGCATTAGTTTTAATATTGAAAAAACGAACTTTACTTATTACTTCTGTGATGAATGATATTATTTTTATTATTATTATTTAATCCCAATAACAGGTTACATTTAACTTCACCCAACTCCGAAAGATCGTCAAATAAAAGAAATAATAATATTAGCTACAATCATAACTTACAAGGAGGAGTGGTAATAAGATTATAAGACATAACAGTACAGTCTACTCATAAAGTAATGTCACAAAATATTTTGTATTTTGACGTTTATTGTCTGAATTAATGGCAGTTTTTTAAATGTATAACTATTGACTTAATCAATTGGTTTTAGCGCACAGTACGACCAAGCAGGAAATGTAACCAACTTGCTATGTATGAATAGCTATTCCGATTGAACAGGAGATGTTACAACGCGTACTTGTAGGCGTGATCTACGTCAGAGCCTCCAGGTCCCACCCGACTCGACTCGGCTGGGAAAGCTTTGATCGTCCTGAAGAGCTCAAGAGGCCCGAAGGGCCGAGAAGTCCAAAAAGACCGACGGTTCAAAAGGCTCGAATGCACGGTTTGGGAATGGCGCATATCTTATGTACTGGTACATATTTTTAATACAAGTACGTTTTTCTTCAAGTTGGTACATAAAACTACATAAATTTAAAAAATGTGCTGTTTTTGACAAGCAGCAAGTAGACAAGTGAGAGCAAAAAACATGCGTTAGTTAAATTCATTAGAAACTTAGGCTAAATATTATGGTTGCTTCGTAAGCCGCCAGTTGATTAATTGACGTCGGGAAACAGTGATGTTCTGTAATTTGGCTACGTTACGATATCAGATTGCAGGCAACCGTTATAGTCTAAGAGCCTTGGTGTGGTTTTTTGTCGATCGCGAACGATCGATCTGGTCGGGCCGTCTTGAATTCTTCCTCAGTATTTTTTAAAGATAATCAGTGTTGGACAGATTACCAAAGAATTCAAAAAGCACAAGAATTTTGAAATAGTAACGGCTTGCTAATTTGTCTCTGCACGGTCAGCGACAACTCGTGATGCAAAGATGGAGGAGGTTGTAACATTTATAGATAAGCGGTTCGTATTCGATACCTAGCCAGACTGTTTTGGAATGTCTGTAACACAGAGCACGGTGAGCTGACGAACCAACACGAACCGTCATTCTCAGGGGTGACTGCAAGGCAAACAGCCTTTACATGTGCGCTAGTAAGACAACAGAATCACAAGAAGTCCGTCCACACGATGAGAACCCAATTAACTGAGCCGATTTCTGAGCTTGCTCAAAAACCGATACACATTTTTATGCTACACAGCTAAAATGAAAAGTGACTATTAGATTTGCAAACACTCTGCAAACCAAGTCCCTTACTATTCAGCTTATGAATGCAAGCTTAAGTATTACGCCGATAACAGGTGTTTGCGGTATGATGCTGCGGGTTGCGCAAACCTACAATCCATACTATTGAGATACATATTTGGTGTATATTTCTGAAGACTATGGTACATAATTATACATTTTCATTGAGAACAACAGACCCGAGATGTCAGACAGGCTCCAGAGACCCAAACGACTCGAGAGACTTGAAGGGTCGAGAAGTCCAAAAGGCTCGACAAGCCCGGCCGCCCGAGAAACTCAACGATCCAACAGGCCCGAAAGGTCCGACAGACCCGAGAAACCCGAAGGACCAAAACGTCTAAAAAGTTTTATAGACCCGTATGGCCCGACAGGCCTGAGAGATCCGAAAGATCCAAATGATCTGAGAGACCCGAAGGGCCGAGGAGTCCAACAGGCCCGAACGGCCCGACAAACTCGAGAAGCCTCAAGGGCCGAGAAATCAAAAAAATCCGAAAAACCCACTAAAATTTCAAACTGAGGCCCGGCCCGACCTGAACCTGAACTTCGAGCTGGACCGTGTAAAGGCCCGACTATAAAATCCGGCTCGTGCAGGCCTCTAACCTACTACATCAATCTTCGCCGGCCTTGGTACGGCCGGCTCATTTGTCCAAAATCTGCATTTGCGTTTTGGCCTTCTAAATAGTAGAGTCCTCTAGTGATGACAGCTGGTTCTCATCACTTGACGGCGATATTTGTCATAGAAAAGTCACCAATGCAGAGGTTTTTTAAAAGAAAAGTTGTTCAAGGTAAAATGGGGCATCAGATATTTGTGAAAGACGTTTTGAATTAAATATACAAAAATTTACTTTATATTTTGCAGTGCATGTAATAACTAAGTTAAGGCAAGAATCAGATTTTACAGAAGAAAACAAACAGACATGAACTGCACTAACATTTGTTTTAATCTCTTTTTGAGTATTTAATTGGGGCTTTTCTAGATTTGATCAAATTGTAACCTATTTACCGATTTTTTCTTTTTTATTTTGCAATCTGATAAACTTTCTTGGCTATTTTAAAAACTGGAATTTGTAAACAAGAAACACTTTTTACTCTCAAATAAACTTGTTGCATGCCAACCAATCAGGAGTTTTTTTTCATTGGTAACATGATAGCGTACCATCTGCTCGTCAACACAAGCTATTTCAAATTCCTTATCTTGGTTCACAAGGTGATAAATAATTTTAATGAATTTTTAATGGATGGCGCCACTTAGAGGACCGGTGTAGGTAAATCGATGTAGTACGCCATGCTGTATGGTTTGTACATGCCTGTGGTTGTTGTTACAAAATATTCAGGAAGCTGAATTGAGTCAAAGAGTTATTCACCTTGCAGATATTGCTTATCCACTTACACCCAAAGTACTCCATGGATGTGTGTATAGCTACAAGAAAGGAAATAGCATTCTAAACCCTTTTTGGGAAGCTCACGAAATGGCAGGGCGTTGCTGACTTAAAGGCTTTCTAAAAAGAAATTCTCAAAAATTAGACTCCAGAAGGCGCAGAACTTGAATCTTGTCAGAGCACAAAAACTGAACAGATTTATAGTTAACGATTACTTCACAAAACTGGAACCGATACTATAAAAATAAAATTATAAAAATAAAAACACAGTTTCTCTAACGAAGCAGCGGTATGGGATAGAGCAATGACTGCTGCCAACTTCATAACTGGTTTTGCGGCCACAGGAATCTACCCATTTAACAGAAATGCAATTCCAGATGTTGCATTTATCCTTAACCTTTGCGTTACCCAGCAAGATGAAGAACAGGCAGATGATGAAACTCAGTTAGATTTAGTAGTACCTGAACGTTCTACTCGTATTCAAAGAGAGAGACCACATCATCATGTCCATCAACTACTACACTGAACAGCGACCAGTCTCACCAGATGAAAGTAGTATCTCAGATTTTAGTTTAAGCTTGCATGATTCTACCTCTGAGGTAGACTTTGAAATTGAAGACAACTGTATACAGCGCTTTCGTATAGTATTGCATAAATTTTTTAAAAATTCAGGAACTTAGCTTAGCTTGCGACAAAGGATTTGTTCAGTACCACTAACTTGAGTATTACGGTTTCCAAAAGCAACACCAAAACAACCAAGTCTAAGAAACCCAAACGAAAACAAAGGCAGTCGATTCGTTTCCCGCCTGAGCTCCTGAAACTTTTCAGGCAGAAAAAATTCGCAAAAGGATGCTATCCTCCAGTAGGGATGTAAAACAGTGGGTTTCGTGTGACTACGATGGTTTGCACCTTAAGAATACCTATCGCGGTTGGAAAACCTCGGGTTTGGCTAAATTCTAATTGGCGGCGAAATGACCATAGTAGTTTAAGCCACGAGGTGTAAGAAACCTCAATCACAAAGTAACAACAACAAAGGCAGTCGAAGAACCATGGTTTTGTAAGTTGTGTGAAGAAGTTTTGGCAAAGAAAGATATAGAGGGTCAAATTTAATTTAGAATCTTTTGTTTTTAATGAAAGTTTGACACTCTGTATTTCATAAACGGTGCACTCTAAGAAAAAAGTGTTTAATGCTTGTCGAGGAATTTTAATTGTTTTATAGGTCTTTGCTCATAAATACCGCCATTTTGCCTGTTTTTGGCCATAAATTGAAAACAAAAGAATTAGCTCAAATTTTCTTCTAGTAGAATATTAATTAGTATAAAATTTAGCGCAAGTGCTAAATTTAAACCTATGCTCTGTTTGTTACAATAAGCGAGATCCCCATGCTTAAGTTCGAATTTGAAACACCCTGTACTGTGTACACTGAAGGGATCTCGTAAACCATAAGAGATACGAGGTCGGTTGAAGTAGAGAAAAGTTGCCTGTTTTGAAGATGAGAGGTAGAAGTTTTAGATAATTCAAGGCTGTAAACAACAAAAGAGTAAAGCGATGATAAGTAATGTATTAACAGAAAGGAAGTAACCGAATGCGTTCCAGTATTTGCATGAAATCAATTCAGTTGTTCTTGATTTCATACTTAGTTAGATTAATAAATAGTTTTAGGTCATTGCGCAATTATTTTGCGATTTATTAATCAAATAACACTCTACAGAAACACAAAGCGTTGTGTGGGTATACGGGTTAATTAAACAATAATTATGGATTTAATAGTTTAGATTAAGTTGTGAAAGACCTGATAGGCAATTTATTTTTTAATACGAATACTTCACATAAAAGTTTTTAGAGTGCCTCAGTAATAGGGTTCATTACATTTATTCAGTGTATTCTATACAGTGAAGTATCAATGAAAAAGTGTCAATACTAGAAGCAGTAATCATTTTTATTCTAGTAAGTCAGAGATTAATGCTCGTATTTATAGTCAGTAATTGCGTGAGTGAACGCGGTGACACCTAGCGGCGAAACTGGACAAATTCGATTGGGACCTTAGCGATCTGGGACCAGGGGCGCTGCCGTGTAGAGTTCCCAAAGAATGTTTCGCCGTAGGTAGATTCAAATTTGGGGCATTTACTACCTTGATTGAGGGTCTTCACCTGCATCTGAAACTTCTCGAATCGATTTCACATCTTTTACGATTCGGCTGCTAGAGGGCGAGACAGGTCGAACTTAGGAAGGCTCCTAGCTCTGAAACAATGAGTCTGGTTTTTACCGGTCGATACAGCATTATGACGGAATAGGAGGAAAACCAATAAATCGCAAAGCCCCATTCGAGAAACCTGCGAATCTTACAACCCCACCAAAGCCGT
>VTPC01090572.1:490985-564929 GCA_011009095.1 Ignelater luminosus
ATACAATAGAACTACGAAACCGATCCCAAAAATTTTTTGGGTACATAAAACCTTTATTCACCAAAAAATCTCAATTTTTAAAAAAATGTTACATGAATTCTTTATCCACTTGCGTCTTCAATTATGGCTGGTATGAATATTGGAATATGACTCCAGCAGCAGATTTAGTTGCGATGGTGAGTCGAAGGCGATTACTGCCAGAAGGATGACGAGGTAGGCAGATGATCGCGTGACGGGTTTAGGCACGTGTTGACTTGATGAATGTAGACTTGTTAGCTTCGAAATAACATTTTTCCAAACCACAGCAAACAGGACTTTGTGGTACAATAATTTAACACCTTCCCAGGACATGGACGTCCGTTGGGCTACGAAGCAGGAAGAATATTCCAGTCAGTTGCCTGTGATCGCAATTCTTTCACTATTTATCTTGAGACAAATTTTGAACGACACCTATACTTGGGTTATTACAAGATGCTTTCTTGTTCTCTTGTCTGCAATGATGCGTTGGATGAATTACTTCACGTAAGTGTGAACTTGAAAACTCGCATCCTTTCATATCGTCTTGTCTTTTATTATATGAAACACCTGTCCTCTGGAGGTGCTCAGTTTCACCTATAAAAATAAACTTGGCTTATTTGAAATATATTTATTGTCGTTTCTTTTACTGCTTTGGCAAATGTTGCTTTTCTCACGATTCAAATTAGTTTTCTGGATATTCTCCTGAAAAAGACAAATGTAATATAAAGAAAAACCCTGAAAAAGTTCAGGTCAATTGTGTTAAAGATTTTAAATTGAAAAGTGGTCTTTGAATAAACAATTCTTGACAGAAAAGGTCGTGTTTGAGTTTAAATACGTTTTTGTTTGCGGCCCACCCGAGGATTTTAGTTTGAATCTTTTATAAAGACTTTTCTTTTTAAGTTTATGGCTTTTTTCTGTAAAAGAAAATCCCTTTATTAGACCTTTCACTTTTGCAACTGGAAAATTTCGCTTTCAATTTAGCACAAGCTTGTGTTTTATTACATTTGTAAAACTGTACTTTCATGTAGGTACAAAGTGATGTATATCTAATGTAAAACAGGTGTTGGATTCACTTTTAATGGAAGTTGGAAATGGGAAGAATCCATTAGGAATATTCTGAATTTTCCAGTTGGTTGCTCCACTTCTCTGTGCTTGGACAAATTGATTTTTGTTCAAGTAAGTTTTGGATTTTTTCTTGCGGTATACCTCCGGCTTTACGTTTGGTAGAAAGATAAAACCAATTAGTAGGCACAAAGGGTTTCTTATCTTGTTTAATCAGGACATCTTATTAAGAGTAAAGAAAAGTGATGCCTTAAAATATATTATAATATAGTATAAAGTAAAATTTGCTAATTAAATTAGTAAGAGTATTAACAAACTCTCTTTTATCATCCCTTGTTTTCTTTAATGTGTACAACGTGTTGTTACAATTCTGCCATCTTGCCTCGAGGATAGCGCCACAAACGAGCAACTACTAGATTATTTGTAACCGAATCCTAAATCTCACTATACATTATGAAAATAGACTTCGGGGTCGTGTTTACATAAAAGCTCTTTGAACTTTTGTAGTACAAAGTCTGTGTGCTTTCAGCGGCGGCTTGGATTTATTTCGGACTTAGTGGTCTTATTGTATTTGTCGAATGTATTCTTTAGTTCTGTTTTTTAATTCTTTTCTGTAGCATATCAAGACCTACTTTGGCGTCATCCAACGGCATGCGCGATAGGTGACAAATTGTGAGAAAGAAATGACCTTTACGATCAAGAACAAAATATTTATGTTCTTAACAGCAATTAACTAACTTTTGCGAGTTTAATTTATTTAGTATGTAGTTGAACAAATTTACTTTAGCTTTAAGTTTTTGCGCTTCTTCTAAAAAGAGTTTATGTGTTTCAATGTTTATCAAATAAAAATTTACTGGCAGGTACCAGCATTAGGATGTTTCCTTTTCGAAGTGTCTATTAAGTTTAAAAGCAAATACACATTTCCTTTCGACACTAGTTTGTGTAGAATATTTTGGCAGTTTATAAAAATCAAAGACGTGTTTATTTTATCTAGATGTGAAAACGACTGTAAGTATGCAGAATTTGTTTTCAGTTTTGAGGTTTTTTATATTTAAACAAAAAAAGTATTTTAAACTGCACGTCGAAATTTAATCTTTGGAATAATATATTGATTGATTGAAACAGGAAGGACAGAGTTGTCTCTTAGTATAAAATATCATTTAAATATAGAAACTCATTTTAAAATTGTAAAAAAAATGTTGGGCGACCTTCATTATAATTTAACTATACAAATGTAGAAGACGTAAGGCAACAAACGCTTTGTAATTACTTAACCGTAATTGATCTTATATTAGTAAATAAAAGTTCTGCTGTTTGTGAGGAAGGATGCTCTTGATGTGTGCGAGGACGTAGAAATGAGGCAACTTGTAGATGCCGCGGCTCTGCACACCTAATCTAAAGATTCTTCTAGACTCGATTGCTTATTTAGTATTTACGAGTGTTTAAAGTAAATTTCCAGCGTTTTTATCAAGATCTTCAGTTTTCTTCCCAGAATATTCAGACATTTAATAACATGAAAACTCATAATCTTCCAACTTAACAATTTTACGAATTTTAGATTAATTTTTATACAGTCAGCGTAGTGCCACAGATTATTTAAAGATTCTTCTACGTTTCAAACGGCATGACGTAATCCATAATTACGAAGCAATAACCTTCTGGTTATTTAGTGTTTACGAATGTTCAGACTAGACTTTCAGTATTTTTCGCACGATTTTTAGTGTTTGCTCCAGGATATTCAGACAGTTAGTAACATTACGAAGTCCGTAAATTCATTTTGCAACTTTTGCAGTTTTGTGAATTCCTTATGTTCTTTTATACAATCAGCGTAGTGCTACAGGTTATCTGAAGATTTTTATTTTCGAATTAATAATCTGTTGGTTATTTAGTGTCTAAGAGTGTTTAGAGTAGATTTACAGCGTGTTTTTCAGAATTCTCAGCGTTCTTCCACAATTTTCAGATATCTAACGGCATTATGAAAACTCACACCTGAAGTTTCTAAGTGTGATTTGGGCAGGGTTCGGCCTTGCCTGAAAACGGATATCCTGGAAAAGTCAGGGAAAGATTTAGTATAGACAAAGTCATGAAAATGCCAGCGAAATTAGAAAAATATAAATAAAAGTCATGTATCATAAGACAGAAACTTTATTATAAAGTGACTTTATCTAATGAACAAAAAGTGATCGTTGCAGTCTCTTTTGTCCAGTTTTTTCGTTTTTTCCCTATTTTTGTGTTTATTTATTTATTCTCTATGAAAGTGGCAAGTTTGTTACTACTACCAATTGCAGTTTGTTTTGGAGTCAAATTACACCGCACTAGCGGAGGCACTCCATCATTCATTTGATCCTGGCGGAAAATACAGCGAGGCGATGCGGAGTGACTTTTTGAATCAAACTTATTTTGATTTTTAGAATTCCTGCTCAACTTACAGAATTCACGCCCCAGCCAAATGAGCTAGTCTGAGTCATGCTCATTGGTTCGGAATCAGTGAGCATTCACCTAATCCTCGAGAGGGGGGCAGTATAAGTTGAAACTGTAAACGATAATGGCGTTTGAGGTTTGAACGCATTTCCAGGATGAGTTAATAAAAGAGATCAAATCTAAAGTTGTGAATATCTGAAAAATGGTATCAGGGAAACTGTCGGCAAAAAGCCGCTTTGCGACCACAGATTTAAAATAATAAAAATAATATCCTAGTGTCATTAAGGAACTCTGATCTATACAGTCTGTTTTGTAATAATGATGCTGTTGACGCTAGTTTATTGAATGAAGAGAAGTAAACGGCATAAATTTGGTTCTATTTCAAGATTAAAAGTCAATAAATTTTTATTAAACTATTGTGTTATCGCGGTAAGCTCCTGACTAGCTAAAGCCATTGTTTCACTCTAACTTATTGGTATCGTATATTACTACAGTATCATCAGCATATGCAGCAAAATCGTTAAGCAGGAAATCATTTACATATGAAACGAAAAGTATAGGAGCCTTAAAACTGTACCTTGAGGTACACCATACTTGACCATCTAAGGCCCACTTAACGTGTGTTACCTATCTTAACTGCTTTCGCTCTTGCAGATTGGAACTGATTAGGTCTTTTGCAATACCACGTATATCTATATTATCAAGTTCTTCTAAAAGTCTATTGTGGCTTATCGTGCGAAGTCAATAAAACCACTAATGTAGGTTTACTACTATCTAGATTTTTATAAATGGTATTTATTACTTGCAATATCATCCTGTGTTCTTAATAATAATAGTTTATTAGAATGTACGAAGTCTAGTAAACGTTTTTATAGAACTTTCTCAAAAATGTTTTCTATGTTAAAAATTAAGAAAATAGGCCTATAATTTTCAATTTCTTCTTCATCTTTGAACTTGAATAATGATTTGACAACTGTAACCTTGAATTGGTCGAGACACATATCCAGTCCCTAGAATTATATTAATGATGCGTACTGAGACGGAACCAAGAACGTCAGATGCCTCTTGAAGTACAGCAGCGTTTATTTCAACAAAACCTGAAGCTTTATTTCGTTTAAGTTGATTTATACAGGGTTGCTAAAAAGTATGGACACACGCTACCCCTGCAGAAACGGTAAGAGATAGACAAATGAAATTTGGAGAGCTTAAAGTAGGTATTGTTTGTCATGTTTTGTGAAGATAATTAAAAAGAAATCTTCAATTGTTTTTTCGTACGACCGCCATATTAAATTTTTTTAAATGGAGCACCCTGTATATGATACCATATTTGGATAGGGATTTTCAAGACAAGTTCAATGATATAAGGGATGCTATACTTATCTTGAAAGGTTTTGGAGATAATCGCTATTCTTTTGTCAATGATTTCACTATTAATTTTTATCAAAATCGAGTTACCTGTGAAACAACAAAGGCAATGGAACTAAAAAAATGATGTGCGATTATTTCATATGTAATTAAACTAAAACAAACCCGTAAAAATTTTGCCCTTAATAGTCTACTTGTTTAAAATAATAGATCGATGCTAGAACAAACTAAAAAGGTAGAATAAGACCAAATAGTGACGAACTGATAATAACAAAAACACAATATAGTTTTATAAGACGCGTTCAATGAAACAATCTCTTTTGAAAAGTGCCTAAAGAATTATGCAAATAATCTGGGGAACTACTTGCATTACAAATCCGTCCTTGAAGTTAAGAAATCCTTGATAAAAGACCAGCGATTATCTCCAAAACTTTTCAGGATAAGTATAGCAACCCTTATATTATTGAATTCGCCTTTAAAATTTCTATCGAGATATGGGGTCATATACAGAGTGATCCATTTAAAGGAATTCAAGATGGCGGCCGTACGAAAAAACAATTGAAGGTTTGATCTTAACTCTCATCGCAAAACATGGCAAACAATGCTTACTTTAAGATATTCAAATTTCATTTGTCTATTTCTTGCCGTTTTTGCAGGAGCAGCGTGTTTCCCTACTTTTTAATAGTGAAATCATTGACAAAAGAATAGCGATTATCTTCAAAACCTTTCAAGATAGGTATAGCAACCCCTATATCATTGAACTTGTCTTGAGAATCTCTATCCAAATATAGTGTCATATACAGGGTGCTCCATTTAAAAAAATTTAATATGGCGGTCGTACGAAAAAACAATTGAAGATTTCTTTTTAATTATCTTCGCAAAACATGGCAAACAATACCTACTTTAAGCTTTCCAAATTTCATTTGTCTATCTCTTACCGTTTCTGCGCAGCTAGCGTGTTTCCATACTTTTTAGCGACCCTGTATACAGAGTGGTGATAAAGTTAGGAACAAAATTCACAATTTTGTTATAAATCTTTTTTTTTCGAAAAATACTTGAACACGTCGGTTTTATATTCCAATAAGGAACAGAGCAGTACCTGCTATTATATTACATCTTGCAGGTCATCTTATAAGGCCATGACGACCAATCCATCGTCGATACGTATTGTTAAGATGGTTTGTAACGTGACGAATGCGCTGGTGCGCCATCGTGTTGAAAAATTAGTGTATTTTTTAAGCACAGCCCTCTTGGCTAACAAAATACACTAATAATAGGTACTGTTCTGTTAAAAATTGCTAGTTTCTCTTTTTTTGTTTTATTCAAAGCACAAAAAATGTAAATGTACATGTACGTATGCATAATTGGAATTTTAGTTGCAACTACTGTTTCTAAGCACAGCCCTCTTTACAAAATGTGGTTATTTAAATTAACAAAATTGGCGTTTTTATAAAATAACGCTTAAACAACCCAAAGACCATAAATAAAAAACGAAAGAAAATTAAATTTTGTGTCTTATACAAAAATTTTTATATCGTTCTATTTAAAAATATCAAGTTATCCATGATTGAAGATCCTCATTTTTAATGATTCATAATGGGACCATAGTAATCTGCAACAAAGTTATTTGTAACACAATCGATGTAGCAGCCCGTATTTAACACGATCATCAAACCATATCTTCTTATCCTGTTTAGTTCCAGAGATATCTCAAAATTTTTTAAACAATGTAAAACAAAATGTTTTCAAAAAACATTAAATATCTCGAAAACGGCGCAATTTAAACCAAACATATGGTTAATAAGAATGAATTTTATTGTAATAGGAAATCCAAAGAAAATGAAGTAATATACAGGGTGTTACATTTAAAAAAATAAAGTAAGATACTGCCACAAACAAGTCTAACGCCCTGTATAATTCAAAATATTTTTAGGTTAATGCTTTCAGAGGCACTATGTCGCTTTCTGCTCTTAATTTGTTTCTATCTCCTAATCTAGAGCTATCATCTTACTAGAGCAGAATCTTGGACCACCCTGTATACTTAGTTTTATGAATAGTAACTGTGTAATTTTAATTTAAAGTCATAATTATTTATTATTTTTTGCATCATATATGTTTTAAGGTCTCGCATTAATTTCTTAGGCTTAGTTATGGATTAATGTCTGTAGTACCTAAAAGTACACATAAAAATCTTTAAATTGTGCAAAGTTTCATTTGCCTATACTTGCCTAGATTTTTATTGAGTAAATAAAATAAGTTTTGCAATTATATGCGCCATATTTGTTCCGTCATTTTGAATTTGTCAATTCTTATGACGGATTTGCAATCAGGGACCCAAATTAGCGTTATACACCAATCATCGCCCATTCTACTTATTTCGTTGACTATCCCCATAAATGTTCGGCTCAGACCACTGTGCGTTGGCGTCGGTTACAGTTTTGTAAAGACTTGATGTTACGCTGTGATAGGGATCCTAATTTATAAATAACATTATGATTTCTTACGAAGCCACTTAGCGGTACTATTAATAATCAGTTGTAAAAAAACTGGAGTTGTAATTTAAAAAAAATGATGATGACGTCACAGCGCAAGAACATGATCTGTTAAAAAACAGCTTTCTGTGCTCACAAATGCCTTATTGGAAGGTAAAATCGACGCGACGTGTTCAAGTATGCTTCGAAAAAGAGATATATAGCAAAATTATGAATTTGGTTCTGAACTGTATCACCACTCTGTGTATTCTTATTTTGGATTCGTCGGTAGGATAAAGAAAAATAGAGTTCGTACAATGCTGCGGCCTTAATGTCCTGCTTCATGCGAATGTTCTGCAAGTCCAGAGGTTGATGTGAGATCTGATTTCTTAGGCAGCGTTTATACTCAGTGTTCATGACTAATTTCTGTAGCGGAAAAATAGTAGTTGGAATGGATCATTTTCATACCTTTTTCAATTGTTATTTGAATTATCTCGTCTAAATTAAGCAAGAAATTCTGAATGGGACGTTCTTTAACCTTGCTTTGTTTACGTTTTTATCATCTGTTTATAATTCTCAATAACAATATACTAGTAATAATTAAGTCGATAATGCGTTAATTAAATAACAATTACCAAGTGTTGATTATATTCTCATAAGTCCTTATTGTGTTATTATCCGTTTTAACTGAAATACACAATTAATGTAAATTTATAAATAATTAAGATCATTAAACTTGTTGAACCAGCTAAACGATTTTATGCAAATTGCACCCGGAATTTACACTTTGTTTAATCTCTCCGTGTAGGTATGCACTCAATTGGGGAAAGCGGTCCGAGCGCATACTTACCTGTTATACGGACTTAATTACGTTAACTACTGATCTGATTTATGCAGTTGAATTATTTTTTGCAAAAAAAAGACGGATAAAACTTCGTTTTCGGACAAGAAGAATTCTAAATATAATCCTCCTTTGTTATAATTTAAACTTGATTAAGACACTAAAAAGAGATTGTCTTGGGAAGTTTATAATGAACGTTTTTACTCCGGCAACCTTGGTAATTGAAAGCGTTTGCTGTATGATTTTTGAATAATTTGAATAAAGGAAAAGTGAATTTACAACCCACCAGCTCCAACCTTTTTTTTGTTTTTGCTTGTTAAGTAAACGTACTTTGTAAGAGTTTTTTATATACTTGGTGGAAAAAGTTTTGTTTTTAAAATTTGATGATAAAAAAAAAGATAAAAAGATGAAATATTAAAAATCTAACATAAAGCGAAAATTATTTCTTTGATGGAGAAATTCTTAACGGCATTTTACTAAAATTTGTTTAGTAAAATTAATTATGGCAGCTTTATAATAAAGATGTAAAAAAATAACATTTCTTTGTAACACAGAGATAATGAAATAAAGCTAGTTAATATTGTTTTTGTTGTATTTCAGATTACTAAATTTCCTGAAAAATCTGTAAAACGTTTTCAACTTGTTTTTTTTGTTTTAATTGTATAAGTTGAAGCATTATGATGGTGATTGTTGACGTTTAAGATGTTCAAGATCAATGTGTAAATTTTAATTTTGCAATAATTGCGTACGTGAGGTTAATTTCAAGTGCAGATTTATAGGATACGTATAGCAAATAGTCTTTTCCTTCGGAAGCTGCCAATTAATCTATAAATGCCATCAAAGGACACGAAACCTAAGGAAATTGAAAAATAACTAGAAAAAGGCGATTGTTTTTGTCATCCGGTATAACCGGACATGATAAACAATTCTCTAAAGCAGATGCAATTACCAGGACGGATTGTTGGGTGTACTGAAACAATCGATGATGGCACCGATGATGTCTCAATCTCAGTGTTGGTTGGTAGTCAGTACCCTGATGCGAGAAGACGTAGGTAGCTCCCCCTGTTTTAAATCAAACAATTAGTGGTTTGCTTCTCATGCTTACAATTTTGTTTTGAATGAACTCCAGCATTTACTTTAAAAGAATAGATATTGAGGTGCACATATTTAGAGAAATAAAGAAAAAGCAGTAATAAGTAGCTTAAATATTAAAACAAGTAAAGAACGAAAATATTTCGTAGAAGTCGTACTTATGGAACAATTAGCATAACCGTTAGAAGGTGATTGGTTAAGAATAAATTGAACCAAATTCTAAATCATGTGAGCCAAACGTACTATTGGTTTCAAAATGAACTAGGACCCTGGCCAACTACTAGGATTCGAAAATGTAAGTATTTTTCGTAGTGTAAATGTGACTTTATCGGTCAAATAATTTAGCCGAAATTAAATGTAGATATTACAGGGGGAAAATTAAAGTGCCCTAGTTCATTTTGAAACCAATAGTACTTACACGTGAAATACGAATGGACGGAAATGTTATCATTTAAGAGTTGCAAATACATAAATTCATTGTCAAGAGTTTTCATAGTAACGTTTCTGTCCACTTTCGCTCTTCTACGATATTCTTACATTGTTGACTAAATGTAACCTAGAAGCCATAAAACTTAATTATAGGCCGCACGAATTTAATTATTCAGTTAGAATATAATTATTTAACAGAGTAGCTTTTTCACTTGAATAATAAAGGCAACGATATTTAAACGGGTAGTATAGGAAGGTTAAGAGCCCTCAGAATTCCCTGTATAAGCATCTAATTAATAATAAAGCCTAATAACTGAAGTGAAATTTGCTGTAATGCAGTGTAACAGGCCAATGTTACCGCGTATTAATAATTAGTTTAATTATAACACCGAACTCGCGCTTGTATATAGTACATACGACGGATGGTTTAGTAGCTGTTCCTCTCGTTTCCGCTTTGCCGTTATGATACAGATACGGCTTACATAATGGTAAACAAAAAAGGCTGTCAAGGTTTCACGATCGTGCCTGAATTTTGGTTTTCGTCGAGGTCCGCCGCTTTATAGGTTTTCGATTTTCAGTTGTGCTTGCTTCTAATATTTGATGTTTCTACAGAATGTCTAATTAAAAAAAAACAGAAATCAATTTTTATACAGACTTAACTGTGTGAATGTTTTGCTTTACTGCAATTATCAAATACAACTATGTTATTAATTATGCATTCGGAACAGCCAAAAAAATATTTTAAAAAGTTGCTTGTGCCATACATGTCACGGATTGCAGCCCAGACAGCAATACATCAGTAAAATAAAAGCTAAAAATTACCTTGTAGTCTGTGTGAAACGCATAAAGACAATTTCTTTCCTTGTTGAGGCGAAGATGAACGTTGCACGTTTTGCAGAACACAAACATTTCCCTTTACAATCTGGATACTTGCAATGTTGGTGGTCTTTGCTTCACATTGGTAGGTGATTTTGACTATCGTACACAGGCGAATTTCTACGAAAACATGGACAAAATGCAAAATATACAGTTATAGTCTAGTATATAGGTAGTCTGAGGGGCGTCCAGCTAACATTAAATCGGGTGGAAGATTTTTCTTTCTGTGATTGTTTGGTATGGTACAGGAAGTGTAAAACTAGGTTGCGACCTCGAAAGCCCCGGGGAAAACTTTTGGTAGGCGAAAAACCTCGAAATTCTCGCACTCTTTTTTTTCAATTTTTGGCTTATAACTCATAAAGGATGCCTCCTACAGAAAATTTTATACGGTCCACAATTAACGTAGACACAATTTCCTACAAAATGCACTGGTCAAAGTCAATTTTATATGACGCTAACCTTTTCTTACGGAACTTTGAAATTTGATGAAATTTTCTAAAAAATCTTAAAATGCAGGTTTCAGCCTGCAGATACCCAGACCTCGTTGCTGCAAAATAAGATGCTTGCTGTAGATTGAGGGTTTTTCCTTCACAAAGTTGTGTGGGAAAGAAATGAATAATCTGATTCTATCTGCAACAAGTACGCCAGCTTTGTCAAGAGGCAATACGGATCAGCAGTAATTGTCGTGTTCGAGGACTACCCAGGTGATGGGAATCAGCGAGGAACTGAAAACTCAGAAAGGGTTCGTCGTTCCAAGATAAAGATTTCATCCGATATCATGTTCGATGATAGAACACTCGCTGCTGTTTCCCAAGAGAAGTTCTTGGGGGAATGAAAGTAATAAGAGTCGCCTGATTCAAATGTTAAAAACTTATTTTTAAGAAGGCTTTGTACAAGTATTGGAGGCAGCAGAGGACGCGAATGTACTCATTGTTGATACAGTTTTGTCAGAATCGAACAGTTTTGATAGCGTTGTTATAGTCAGTGATACATACTTTTCGACCTCATCGTATCAGTAAGATCCTGACTACCTTCTATTTGCTCGTGCTTTCTGTGATTGTGACACAACATCGTCTCTATTTGGCCATCATTGAAAAAACCCTTGCCTTGGAGGAAGGCGCTTCTGTGTTTTACAAGGCTACTGCATCTACAGCGCAAATTAGCAGAGCAGGAGAAATGATTTTTCTGACACTGGAGCAGCCACATTTCAAGGGATCAATGAGCTGAGATACCACGTCTTCGTCAAGATGTGTACTAAGACCAAGTTCATCTTACCGAGATTGCCACCAGCACTAGATGCAGCTGACAATTACAGCTTCAGAACGTTCTTCGTAGTTCTGTGTTGGCTGGGGAACAGCTTGGACCCACTTGAATGGGGTTGTAAAAGAGACAGCCTCGGCCTCACCCCCATTAAAATGAAAAAGAAACCGGCACCCCAATTATTGCTGCAAGGGTGCACCGGTGCGTGCACCTGCCGAAAATCTGGACTGAAGTGCAGCAACGTCTGCAAAACCGCTCGGGCACTTTGTGCTCCAATGTTCCGCCAATAGAAATTGAGGAGGACGTTGACGGGATGTCAACAGAGGCGGAAGATGTGAATGCCGAAGATTTAGTTGAGAAGGAAGGATTGGAAGAGGAAGAATAAGACACAGCAGCTGACGTGGAACCTCAAGGATTTTCAGAAGATGAAGAACCTTAACCTGGGCCTTCAAAACGATTAAAGATGTAATTATCACATACTTATATGTAGAGCTAGGAAGTTCATGCTAATGCATGTTGTTGTTAATTATGAACTCTCTAATTAGTTTTAGCATTGCACGTTTTTGCATGTTTTAGTCTTTCTCTGAGATTACACAGGCCTGCACCAAAAAAGTTTTTTCAAAAGTAATGGCCGATTCTTAGTCAGTATCTCTTGAATCTTTTTTGATGGTATTAAAGATGTTTGATCATTGGGCGAAATTATAAAATTTTCGAGATGAGTCGCTGAATAATTAACTTAGAGTTATGAGAAGACTTATAAGATAGGATTCATTTCTTTAGGTGTATTAGTGCAGTTGAATGGATAAATTCCAGTTTTTTCGAAAGCACTCTTAATGTTGGACGTGGACTACTAGAGTTCACAAAGGGCATATTAAAAATAGAAAAGAAATTAAATCGATTAGCCTTATCGTGTGGGTGTGCAGCCATTTAATCAATCATTGCTTTGGCCCAGTGCAGTTTTAGAGATTTGTAAACACCCACATCCAAGGGTTGTAATAAGTGTGTGGTGTGACACGGGAAAGTTAAAAGATAAATATCATTTTTAACCGCAAAGTCAATAATCTCAGGAGTTACATGTGATCCATGAGAAAAAAATTGGAACCATTCGCAAAATAAATCTGCATTGATCCAACGTCTGGTAGACAATTTGACTTGAGTATTAGGTAAACAGTCTCCTTTTAACAAATCATTCCAACGAACATCTTTGAGAATTGTTGTTGGTGGTATCCAGGACTCACCAGCACAGATCCATCCGATGATTGTTTGAGTTTCTCCTCTTTCAGCGTATGTGCGGCGATAAATGAATTTTTTCCCCATTGAAGTTACAACTCTGGGCCCTTTGACAACATACTAGAGTCCTGTTTCGTCAACATTCCATATATGATTCTTCAACTGTTGTTCATGAATATTTAGTTTAGCGTAAAGTTTCTTTAGCACAGAATAAAATCCAGCAATCAAAGTAGGATTTGCACATCTAGCTCCGTAGGCCGATAAATTTTATCTTGAACGGATATGAGTCCACCACCATTTACTTGCAAGTGCGTTTCTTTGCATTAACAAAATGGTTTCTAACTTAAACGCTAAAGTCTGCTCTTGGGCGACGGTTAAACCGAAACTTAACTCTTGCATTTTTATAATAGTGGTACTGCTTCTACGAGGGCTGTTTGACGGAAGCGTGACTTTCCGCTAGATGGCGCTGATATCGGTAAATCGAAAACATTAGCATATACGTCAGTCTTTTAGAGGCTTAACCTCCAAATTTCATGTCAATCTGTGAAATAGTATACATTTGACAGTTATAGAAATCAATTAAGTTTGTGCTATTTTGTAAATATGGAAAAACGTGAATTTCGTGTTTTAATTAAACATTATTTTTTACGTGGAAAAACAGTGAAAGAAACTGAGGAGAAATTACGGAAATATTACGGTGAATCTGCTCCATCGCATGGAATGGTTTCCAAGTGGTTTAATTCATTTAAAACTGGCCGTATGAGCACTGATGATGGTGAACGCTCCGGGCCCTTACAAACGGTCACTACTAAGGAAATCGTTGACAAAATCCATAATATGGTAATGGCTGATCGACGTTTGAAAGTGCGCGAGATAGTTGATGCTGTTGGCATCTCAATCGAACGGGTGCATAATATTTTACACGAACATTTGCATATGAAAAAGGTATCAGCAAGATGGGTGCCGCGATTACTCACGGTGGACCAAATGAGAATTCGTGTTCAACTTTCAAATCAATGTTTGGCCATGTTACAACGTAATCCAGTTGAGTTTTTTCGCCGATATGTGACTGTTGACGAAACCTGGATCCACCACCACACCCCTGAGACAAAGGAACAGTCGAAACAGTGGATTTCACCAGACGAACGTGCACCAAAGAAGACTAAAATTGGTCACTCGGCTAATAAGGTTATGGCGACTATTTTTTGGGATTCTAAAGGCATAATCCATATTGACTATTTGGAAAGGGGTAAAACAATAACTGGCCAATATTATGCTGATTTATTGACCCGTTTTGATGTTATCTTAAAGAAGAAACGCCCACATTTGGCACGTAAGAAAGTGCTCTTTCATCACGACAACGCCCCATCTCATTCATCCGCAATTGCGACCGCTAAATTGGTACAATTACGCTACGAATTGCTTCCCCATCCACCATACTCACCGGATCTGGCCCCAAGCGACTTTTTTTTATTTCCGAATTTGAAAAAATTTCTCGCAGGAAAAAAATTCACATCAAATGCAGAGGTTATTGCTGCAACGGAGGCCTATTTTGACGAGTTGCCAAAAGAACATTTCTCAGACGGCTTAAAGAAATTGGAAAGTCGTTGGACTAAGTGTGTAGCACTTGAAGGGAACTATGTTGAAAAATAATAAAAAAAATCTAGGCTAAACCTGTTTTTTATTGAAATGTCACACTTCCGTCAAACAGCCCTCGTATTCTAATTCAGGAGTAAAGGCAAAAGGTTTACACTGTTTCTGTATCAAAGCATTTTGTTGATTAATATCAGGGTTGGTCTTCAAATATCGTTTTAATGTAAACCACGGAACATTATTGTCTTTTGAAGCTCTGTAAATGGTTTTGTTGCTTTCAATCACTTCTCATGCAGCATTTAGCAGTTCAGCAGTTTCGTAGGTACGATAACCAACAAATTTCATTTTGGTGGTCTTTGCTTTTTTCGCTTTTGGGGTTTGTTTTACAACTTCCATTTGGTCGTATAGGTTATTTTGTGATACCTACAGTAACAGTAACATACTAATTTTATGATTTTTTACACTTTCATACACATAATCATGCACAAATATTCTTATTACAATTATTATTATCCTCATAATAATTTTTTTGATGTGTGCCCTCTCAGTGTTGCACAAAAACACGGGAGGAAACTTAACTCAAACTACATACACATAATTACAGTTACACCCAGTAATTTTCAAAAACAAAACCGATTTATAATCGCAGACACTTATTAAAGCGATTTGCACACAAAAATATATTTTTCTAGTACAAACCTCGAAATAAAATCCAGAAGTCCAAGTTGAAAACAAATCACAGAAACTTTCACTAACACCTGTAGTTATAGCGTGCACGTTGTGTAAACAGTATACGAATGCGTCATATTATTGTCGGGAATTTATACAATAATCTCTGACATCTACAGACAAAATTTTAAATTGTTTAGTATCAAGGTTATTTTAGGACAAACGAAACAAAAAGTATTACCAAATAACCTATATCACCACATTACCTTTTCTTATCCTACATCAATACATCTGGGACGCGGAATAGTTATATAAGAATTGTCCTTGACTCCCTACATATGTTGATACAATGTGTACGACTTAATTGTCATACCATGAAACTAAAGATGCATCGACTCGTATTAATCCTCGCAACTTTCTCTACAAACAAACCTTGTCTTCTTTTTTCATTTCCGATGCGTTGGGCAGCTCACAATTTGGTACAGAATTTATTCGGACTGTCCCAAGAAGTAAAATTCCTTCTTTCATAAGATATACTAGAAAGGGCATGCTGGTAAGCCAGTTATCGGAAAATATTTTATAATTTTAACTTGTTGGTACTATCTCTGTAAGCTTAACAACCACGTTACTACTTGCTCCAAAATATGGTTGATGTACGGCCAGCAAAAATATCAAAATCATAACCGAATCCGCTTACTCCAGTTAAAACGAATACTTTTTAACCTCATTTACGCTGCTTTTTGGGATTATACTGCTTTGGAGTAAATCTTGCTTTAATGGGAATGATTTGTTCATCTACTGTCATATTTTCTTCTTTTGGAACAAGCAGTAGGGTAAAGGGATACAATCATTGGCACCCACACAGTCATTGGCACCTTGTGAATATTTCGACAAATATTAAGACTAGTGCCCTGTCTGTTGGGGAACTGATAAACTGAACTGGTCTGATAATATGTTATTTTGGCGAGTTCATGATTTGATGGCAGGGGGTGCCAATAACTATATTTTTTTGAAATTCAGTGAACTAAAACAAAAATGTAATCTTAACATAATGTTGATTATCTGAATCGGAAAAATGCAAATAAAAATTAAAATATATAATGAAAACAGTAATTGGCACCATGCTGTTGACAGTAATTGCCATGCCAGTGATCACAGTTATTGGCACTGCCAACTTCTGTAGTCGCTAAAACATTAATTGTTTTAAACTCTTTTATGTTAATTATTTACACAAATTATTATTGTTACGGGTAGGTGTCTAGTCACTACACGATATCGCGAGATACACCGAAGAGAATATGACTGCAGCCATTAATGCTATTAGAAATGGAATATCCAAAAAGAAAGCAGCAACAACGTTCAAGATACCTAGATCTTCTCTTCAATTCAGAATGGGAAATAACTTTAAAAAAGTAACTAAAGGGCCACCTTCAGTTCTAACTGCCGATGAGGAAAACACCTTGGTCCGATGGATCAATACTTGTAGTAAGAAAGGATTCCAGAGAAGGAGACTGGACCTCATCAGCAGTGTGAAGAACTACCTTGAGACACAAGGTGAGGGAAAGACAGACCCCCTTTATGGACAAAACCCTTGGTAATGGGTGGTACAAAGCTTTTCTAAAGCGGCATCCTAATTTAGCCTCGAGGCTAAGCGAACCAGTTAGTGCAGCCAGTGCTTGCGTAGGAGAAAGCGACATAAGAGATTGGTTTAAAAATATAGGCGAAGCTTTGTTGGAAGAAAATGTTGTGCACATATTGCAGGACCCGACCAGAGTATTCAACGGAGATGAAACCAATTTCATTCTTTGTCTTAAAAGATCTAAAGTGCTAGCTGTTAAAGGTGAACGGAATGTTTACGAGGTAAACGGCCAGGCAAACTCTGCTGTAACTGTGATGTTCACTTTTTCTGCAGATGGCAATACTCTCCCGCCAATGATAATTTGTCCTCACACTAGAATACCTAAAGAAGTTGCTAATTTTTTATTAAGTGCTTAGGAAGACGGTCAGCCAGTTGGTCGGTTGCTGAATCACCAACTGTTTCAACACTAACTTTGACATTTGAACAGTTTTCAGATTTTTGTGGAGTAGATATGCTAAGTCAATTGCACCAGCAGCCTTCCGAAAAAGACAACTCAACCAGATGATTGGGCAATAGGCCGCAGTGAGACAGGGTGGATGAGAAGCGAAGTGTTTTTTGAATACGTTGAGAATTCCTTCATTCCTTATATACGGTGCGCGAAAAAAGTCTGGAATAAATTCATTATTTCTGAAAGCGTGCATTATCAAGCAATATCCTCGGACACGTCGATTTTCTTTTTTTCTTGCACACATTTTCATATACAAGTTGTATAGACGGCGTTGCTCAAATTCCGGATATGACGTCATCGATGATTTTTTTAAATAGCAACAGTATGTTTTTTGGCGGAATCTTGTAGATCAACTCTTCCTGATTACGGCAATATAACATACTTATACCTTTATGTTACAAATAAAGACTAGAAAAATTAATAAAGTATTTATTATAATGGAAATTCTAGGTTACATAAGAAAATGCTACTGCACTCAAAATAACATTTGTAGACGTAGGCTATGTCTTACAAACAAAACAAAAAACAAAAACACAAAAAAAAAACAAAAAACAAAAAACCCCAAAAAACCAATAAAACAAAACCCGAAAAACGAAATTTTGTGTTTTTGTTTTTTGTTTTGTTTGTAAGAGATAGCCTACGTCTACAGATGTTATTTTGAGTGCAGTAGCATTTTCTTATGTAACCTAGAATTTCCATTATAATAAATACTTCATTAATTTTTCTAGTCTTTATTTGTAACATAAAGGTATAAGTATGTTATATTGCCGTAATCCGGAAGAGCTGATCTACAAGATTCCACCAAAAAAACATACTGTTGCTATTTAAAAAAATCATCGATGACGTCATATCCAGAATTTGAGCAACGCCATCTATACAATTTGTATATGAAAATGTGCGCAAGAAAAAAAGAAAATCGACGTATCCGAGGATATTGCTTTGATAATGCACGCTTTCAGAAATAGTGAATTTATTCTAGACTTTTTTCGCGCACTGTATATAAAAAACTAATATTAAACTCCCGGTAATACTTTTTGTAACCGGTCACTCAAGCCACATCACTTTGCAAATAAGTGAGTTGTGCTCTAGAGAAAAAATTATTTTAAGCTGCTTGTACCCAAACGCAACCAGAATTCTTCAGCCCGCTGATGTTGCAGCCTGTTTTTCCAATAAAAATGGATTGGAAAAATGCAGTAAAAAGATGGAGTTTTAAACATCCAAATTCAATTGTCACTAAAGAACAGGTTGCACCCATTTTACAAGACATTATTGAAACGGCTATAATAACTCCACATACCTTACAGAATGGTTTTCGCGCATGTGGTTTATTTAAGTGGAACCCAGACGCTACAGACTTTACTAAGTGCTTAGAAAAACGGCCAGCCACTTGGTCGGTTGCTGAATCACCAACTGTTTCAACACCATTTGACATTTGAACAGTTTTCGGATTTTTGTGGAGTAGATATGCTAAATCAATTGCACTAGCAGCCTTCCGAACAAGGCAACTCAAGCCATGAAGCAGTTTTGCGTAGAGTTTTGTGCTTTTTTACGGGAAGTTGTCCTACTTCAGTTGTACATTGTTTCCCTTTTTAGCTTGATAGGGGTACATAATTAGAGGACCAACTGCCTACATTAGAAGAACCCACTTTTCGAATGAATTCCCGCCGATTAATAAGAATAATGATTGTTTAGTTCTTGAGCCAGATGAAGAACTAATAGCGGTTCTATCCAGGTGCACCAATCAAGCAGAACCTTCAAATGAACATTTTACAACCGAATATCTGAAAGATTACAAAGCGCCAGACAACATAATTTGTCTACCCTCGACAAGCAAAGCACCTTCGACAGAAAATATAATTTTTCAAGACCTAGAAATTAAAGTTACAGAGGATAATATTCAGGAAGAACACATTTCACCTGATGACATTTTGGAGAATAAAATCCAAAACCATGAAAATCTTCATCGTCCTACTCCAAAGACACCATTCATAAAAAGCTGAACAGAGAATTCCTTACCTCTCGAAGATGTATTGTTTTGGCCCAAAATTCCTGAGAGGAAAGACAAAAGAAATTCAGAACGAACGCCTTTTGTTATAAGTTCTAAAAAATGGAAAGCTTTATTTCAGGAAAAAGCTAATAAAAAAATCGAAATTGCAACAGGACAAATAATTGAGAAAGAAGGAAAGAGAAGCTCTTAACGCCAACAAACGGAAGCTGAAGGAAATTAAACAAAAAGAACGAAACATTATGAAAAGATAAAGGCGGCAACAAAAAATAAAGTAGATAAGCAAATATAATGGGGAATGTTCTACCAACAACAAATTTAATGGAGGCAATGTATCTAACTTTACTGATAATGTATTTGTATCTACCAGTGTTTAGGTATAAGTACCTATTTGACTATTATTTTGACTATTACAAAAAAATTAGTTTTTTTCATTATGCTTTTATACCAATGTTTTTGTGTTTGATTAATTATATTCACTTTGCTCATTATGTGCAGTTAATTCTTATTTCCACCTAAATCGCAAAGATTTTGTCGTATTTACTATAAATAATGGTAGGGTGCGTGCCAATGACTGTGCCTGGGGGTGCCACTCACTGTGGTATTTGGGTGCCAATAACCGTGGAACAGGATTACTGTCAGAAAATCAAAGTTTTATGTATCAAATAACAATTTTATTGATGGTTTATAAACATGTATTCATTGGGAATAAAATATCCAATTATTTGATATAAATTTTAAGTTGTTAACATATCATAGTTCTTATGATATGGTAATATACATAATGAGACAAACAAAAAACAAAAGAAAATAGAAATTGAACTAACTCCCGAAGAGTTCAATAAACATTTCATTGAAAGTATAAATAACATAACAAAGGAGATATCAAAAACAGGTCCATCGGCAACACAAATGTTAAAAAATAAAAACATTAACACACAGAGAAGTTTCTTTTTTAATCCGATTACCCCTTATGATATACAAACTATTATTCAAAAATTAAAAAACAAAAAAACGCATACTGGTTTTCAACAGATATTCTAAAGCATATATTAAATTACATAGCCTTTCCGTTATCAGAGGTTATAAACACATGTCTCCAAGAGGGTTACTTTCCCAAGGAATTAAAACAGTGTAAAACAATTCCACTTCACAAGAAGGGTGGCATCTCGAACCCTGACAACTTTCGGCCAATTACAATACCTCCTATAATCTCAAAAATATTTGAGTCGGTAATTCTATCCTAAATGGAATTGTATTTCCACAAAAATAACTTTCTAAATGAAAACCAATTTGTCCAAGGCATTTGACTGTGTATCACACGACCTGCTGTTGAAGAAATTGGAATATTATGGCCTTAGAGGCACGCCAAAATCTGTAATTTCAACCTTTTTGCAAAATAGACAACAACAGGTATTCTTAAATAACCAGAAAAGTAATATAAGAAATGTAGAGATAGGAGTGCCACAAGGCTCTATTTTAAATCCTTGTCTATTCTTAATATACATTAATGATTATCCGAACAATATAACACAGTCAAATGTCTTCCCAATCCTGTATGCGGATGACACAACACTGTATACTAACGTTGACAAAGATACAGACACCACTAAATTAACAGAAGACATTCTAACAAATTCAAAAATTTGGTTCGATGCCAATAACCTTCTTTTGAATAAGAAAAAAACAAAGACACTAACTCTTGCTGTAAAAAAGTAAATAAAAATTTTCAAACACCAGTAAATTTTCTAGGAATACGTCTAGACGAGACTATGTCTTGGCAAGGCCACATAAACTCCCTGTGTCCCAAATTAAGCCAAGCGGTATATGCAATACGCAAAATAAGGCTAATTACTAATAAAGAGGCTGCTTTAACATGCTATTACGCCACGTTTCATTCTCGTCTCTCATATGGGATAATACTATGGGGCGACGTAGCTGAAACACATCTAAATAGAGTCTCTACACTGCAGAAAGCCGCATTCCGTGCTATTAAAGAAGCTAATTACCGGGAACACTGCAAGGTACTATTTGAAGAACTACGAATAATGTCTTTATACTATATGATAGTACATCAAAAACTATGCTACGTCAAAAAACAAATTAATAAGTATACCACCCATGCACACATTCACGATCATGACACTAGAAACAAACATAATATTGTACCACACCGACAACGTCTAAGCAAAAATCAGCAATTGGAAATTCACCTGTTCAACGCCCTTCCTGAAGAACTTCGACTATTATACGACAAGAAATTTCAGAAGGCAACAAAACAAATTTTAATACGGAATTGTTTATATCAAATAGAAGATTTTTATAAGCTGTTCTAATTTTGACTATTTTAATATTTTACCATTGCGCTTATCTGTCGACAGTTTTTAACAATTATTATATATGTTACGTTTGACTTGTCTATAAAATGTTAAATTTCTAAGACGAATAAATTATTATTATTATTATTATTATTATTATTATCATCATCATCATCACTGCTTTATTACAGTCATCAAGACCCCTAAAAGTGCCAATAACTGTATCCCTGACCATAATCTGTTTCTCAACCTACTTAGGAAAGGACGAATTTTTAACAACCTACCATATGTCTAGTTGTCCGAGCGGTATCTGTTCATTATTATCATTGAAGTGAAGAAAGCGTTTGATTTCTTCAAACTTATTGCATGCCATTGTTTGGGACACATTGAGGATCTACATTGAAGTGTTCCAAAAATTTCTAGTGGACAATTGACATGTAAACACATATGCCAATGAATGTATTTATTTCTTTTTTGGAATATTAGCTGGCTTTGCAGATCTGATTTGAATAGAATATAAATTTGTTTGAGCAGTGATGTGTAACAGTATCTCATGCATAAAAAAATATTTTGAAAAATTGAAAGGGCCGATCCATTTCACTAATATCTGCAGGAAGAGATTCAGAGCCTCTGGAAATGATATCCTCATCAGGAATATTCAAGAATTCTTGCCATTGCAGCTTTTCTCTCTCTCTGTTGATTTTGTTTCCTTTTCTTCGCTGTATTCTGTATCAACCTTTCCAGTGGCACGTCATTTTCGCCGACTCACAGTTTATCTTCGATGTCTGCTTTTGGAATAATTTCATCGTCTGTACCTCCGTGATCGTAATCCATGCTATTTGATTTTTCTACCAGTATATCACCAAACCCTTTTCTGTGCCGAAATTTAATCGTCGTCAAAGAGATTTTTATGCTCGCTGTTGTCCCCGTCTGGTATTTCAACTGTAATCACTTGTTTCTTGAAATAAAAGGTTTTCGTATCCATCTGCAAAAAGCGCGCAATAAGAAAACCGTACACATAACCTCAGATATGACACAAGTGTTTTAATCGTAAAAACAATGGCGGTTGTATTATTTATATAAAATATAATTACTAACCTTTCTTTAGATATATTTTTCGTTGTGATGTTTCAATAATTCGTTGTTTTACAAACAACTACTTTAAACATACCGATCTTCCTGATTGGCAAGCAATTACTGTCTCCTCTCTTTCGGGTTTTGCATGAGAGTGACTAAACTTCTGCAAACACATAGATGCGAGTGTGCCAAATATGGAACATAAGGCAGTAATGGCAAAACTTTTATAGGGACTTAGAAATTTTCATAACTTTGGAAATTATCTCTCATAGTGGGGTATGTTTGTTAATTAAATAAAAACATTTGTGGGGAGACTTGTATGTTTTATTTAATTAAATTTTCATAAGTTTTATGTGTCCCATATTTGTCACACTATGCGGTAAGGGGTTAAGAATTGAGAAAAAAATCTACGGTAAGTCTGACAGTTCCATTTTCTGTGCAAACTCGACCGGCTCGTGTTCTTAGATACATTCAAAATATAGCATTAAAAAAACGTTACATCTACCCAAGTTGCTACAAAAACACGGAAAACAATCTAAAGGCAGCTTCAACAGATAACGTGATAAAATAAATTAAGACATTGATTGCATATACAGTGTGGGATTAAAGTATGGAATATTAAAAAAAAGCGAACTCAACATGTTTTTTTAAAAACGCTGAGACAGGTCGATTTTAGTTTTTAAAAACACACATTAATATGTGCGATTCACCTTTCGACTTTCATTTGTTTTTTAGTTATGACGTCATCGCAAAAAAATTTAAATGACAATATAGATTTTTTTGTAGTGGAATCCGATGGCGATTTTTCTTCCCTTTATGATCATGCAAATAAATCCTAAGGTTGCATAACAAAAATTCTGAGAAAAATCGAGCTGAACATTTAATGTTGATATTATCGTATTTAATAAGAAATGATTCTAAATTATGATATTAAAATACTAAACATAAAATTAGATTAAATGTTAGTATTGTCCATGATAACAAATAATTTAGATCATGAACGGAACGTAAATTGCTTGTTGAAGTACCTTTCGTTTTTATCTTACAACCTTTGCAGTATACTGAATAATCAAAATAAAAAATTTTAAATCTAGCAAACTGTTTCATACGAGCATTCTGTCAATCTTAAACGCTCTTGACATAATTATTGTAGTTTATTGTAGAAAACTAATAATATTCTACTAAATTACGAAATACGATAATATCAACATTAAATGTTTAGCTCGATTTTTCTCAGAATTTTTGGTATGCACCCTTAGGATTTATTTGCATGATCATAAAGGGAAGAAAAATCGCCATCGGATTCCACTACAAAAAAATCTATATTGTCATTTAAATTTTTTTTGTGATGACGTCATAACTAAAAAACAAATGAAAGTCGGAAGGTGAATCGCACATATTAATGTATATTTTTAAAAACTAAAATCGACCTGTCTCAAAGTTTTTAAAAAACATGTTAAGTTCTCTTTTTTTTTAATATTCCATACTTTAATCCCACACTGTATATATTGTATTGGGTATTTTATCCAGAAAGTTTGAATGATATCTAATATTGGACACCCGTGATTACATAGTGCCTGGATTATCTTTATCAGATAACAAATGTATAAATTTCAAGGTCTGCATTTCTGAAAGAAAACTCATTGAGCATCTTGCTGCATTCACTCTTAATTAAGAAAAGCCTTTTGTTAATTATACCAGCAGTCAAACAGTGAAGTGGTATCCGGACATATTAAAAAACTCTGGAAAAGGATAATCACAATATATTTTGTCAAGCAACTATCAGCTTTAACTAAAGAAACACAATTTACTTGAAATAGATGATTTCCACGGATCTAAATAATTAATTAATTAATTACCCGCTTTGAATTTTCCAAACTTGATCATATTTCGAGCTAGCCTTCAACCTGCTTAGTTGTTTGTGCCGTCGTGTGCATTGAATTATAAAACTCATATTGTAAATTACAGCGTTGTTTGTTAAATAATTATTATTATCATAGTTGTGATTATTGTCATCATGCCATTTACACACATCCAATTAGAAGACCCACAAAGCTTATTAACGGAGCACATATTAAAAGAGCTTTTTGCTAACAAAGAATTTTTTAAAAACATAGCTGCTAGTAGTTCATCAGATGCGCTCGTTGCGAAATTGAAACGTTAAAAGCTGACGTAAGTACTTTACAAAAAGAAAACGCAACGAAAAAGCGGCAAAATATGGAGCTAGAAAAACGCAATTAATAAACAAAAATATGGTCTAGAGCAGCGGTTCCCAACCTTCTAGACAGCCCATTCTTACAAATTGTATCCCTCATACAAGTTTTTTTGTTCTTCCTTGTTGTGCCTTCATCGTCTATTCTTCCTCATTAGTTTGCTCCAAACTTTGGCTTATTTGCTTCACAGGTAAGTTTTGTTCGTCGGAAAAAGATGCCACTTTTGGAGTTTCTGCAGAGGCTGCGTCAATACTTGACTTATTCGACTCACTAAAACACTTTTAGATCTTGTAAAGAAGGCACAAATTCTCATTACTTTCTATTGTTTTATATAGATCTCGGTCATGGAAATAATTGATATTTTCTTGGCCAACAATGTTAACAGACTTTTCGTAAGTTATAGTGGATAAGGCTGATACATCTTGCACTTCAACTGTTGAAAGATCTTGGCCTTTACCCAAACATTTGGAAAAATCGATAAACTACAAACGGATGTCACTTATCGTACCCAATCCTAACCACTTGAAATTTGCATCATTTTATCAGTCTTTTTATCCTAATTCCTAAAATCAAAACGCCAGAAAGATCAGTGTGTATTATTGAAAGTTTGTATAATACGAATTTCGGAACTCCAGAAAGGTGCGCCCTTCCCTATGCCCAAGGATGCCCAAATTTTGCAAAGGAATGCGCACCCTTGGGCATAGGGAGGATTTCTTTAAACAGTTTTCATGTATGATTAGTGTTCTTACTTTTGAATGTACAATTTTCGCAAAAAATAACGTTACGTTTCCTTTCCTGGATGGTAGACTATTCTCTCTTTGTCAATCCTTCTTAATACATCTTCATTTCTTACCTTGTCCATTCACTTGATCTTAAGCAATCTTCTCCAAATCAACAATTCAAAGCTTCTATTCTTTTCTTATCTTTCTTTAAGAACGTCCACGTTTCACAGTCATACAAAAACACACTCCAGACAAAGCTGGACATCCAGCTTGCTACAAAACACCCTCTTCTTGTTTCTAAACGCTACCTTGGCCATGCCAATTCTGATCTTTACCTCTGTCTCACTTCTCCAATCCCCAGTCAACTCGGTACCTACATATCTGCACCTGTTTACCTGTTCGAACTGTTCTTCCCCTACATACACTTCCATCATCCCTGCTTCACCCACCCTCATAACATTCGTTTTCTTCGTGTTTATTTTTGAACCATACCTTTCTTCCAAGTTTTTTAGATCGCTCGGCAGTCTTTTCAATTCCTTTATGTTTTCCGCAAAGACTAACATGTCGTCCGCAAATCGGACACACAGAATTTTTCTGCCTCTAATATTTACTCCATCGTTTCCATTCCAGCATTATCTCATCATTTTTGCCATGTAGATGTTAAACATTGCAGGAGATATACAGCAACCTTGCCTTGATCCTTGTCCTATCTCAGACCATTCTGTTCTACTGTCTCCAATTCTCATAGCTAATTTTTATAAAGGTTCGCGATTAGCCTTCTCTCTTTTCAGTCTACTTCCTTATTCTTCTGAATATCCATCAATTTGCGCCACTTCACACAATCTTATTCTTTCTCAAGGTCTATAAGACCAATGCTTAAACTCTTTCCCTTTCTAAATATCTTTCCCCTATACATCTGACCACTGCAATGGCGTTTCTTGTGCTAACACGTTTCCGGAACCCAAATTGCTCATCTGCTACATTCTCCTCTATTGCCCTTCTCAGTCTCCTGTTCATAATACGCAGTAAGATCTTAGCTGCATGTACTATTAAGGCAATCGTTCTGTGATCTCTACATTTCCTTGTACCTTTCTTCTTCGCTAGCGGGATCATTTCAATATTTAGAAAGTCCGTTGGCTACTCTCCACTTCCATAATATTCTCCTGCACAATGATGTTATTTTCTCCACTTTATTTTCCCGCAAGCACTTTAGCAGTTCTACTGGAATTTCATCTATTCCCGGGACTTTACCATTCTTCATTTCCTTCATAGCCGCTATTACCTCCTCTTCCATAATGTCCCCTCCTCCATTAAGCAGTCTGGTTTCACTTCCTCTTCACACTCAACCTCTAGGTGTTCGGGGTTTTCAGCAGTTTATATATATGTCTTGCATGAACTCCCTCTATCTGCTAAGCACTTGCTTCTCGTTCTTTAATACACTATTTTTGTTCTTTACTTCTTTACAACATCCTTCCCTTTTCTTTGCATCCAGAATCCAACTTTTTATTCTCTTATAGAGAAGATCATGTCTTCTTACGCGATCCATATTCTTAATTTCTTTGCATTCCTTGGCTAACCACTTTGCTCTAGCTTTGTCTGTGTTTTCCTCAACTCTGTATTCAGTTTCCTGTACATCTTCTTACCTTCTTCAGTGTTCAGCTTATCAAATTTTCTCCCTTCCATTTTCTCAATGAATTGCTTCGTTATCTATGGTTTTTCTGCTCTTTCCCCTTTTTTATATCCTACACTTTCCCCACATACTGTTTTTATACCTGTTTTTATTGCGATCCATCGTTCTTGCACACTGTCGTTGTTGTGTGATTCCAACTTTTCTATTTCCCGTTCAATCTTTACCCCGATGCCTGCCTTATCAATTTCTTTCAGCTTTTCCAGGTTCCATTTTATTCTTATTAAAGATCTCTTCATTCTTTTTAACCTTACTTCTATTTCTGCCATTATTAGCACATGATCACTGTTGATATCTGCATTAGGTAAACCTCACACTTTTTTCACTCCATTTCTATACCGTTCGTCTACTAAAATAAAGTCTATTTGCTTTTGGTGTCTGTCTCCAGGTGACACAGCCTTCTTTTATGATTCACAAACAAGTGTTGGTAACTGTCATTTTCTTTTCTTTGCAAAATTCTAGCAGCCTTTCATCTCTCTCGTCTCTTTTTCCAAGTCTGTATTTGTCTACCACTCCGTCGACTCCTCCTACTCCTATACTGGCATTCCAATCACCCACTACATCAGTACAACATTCTCGGCCTGCCTTTACCAAGATATTATCAATCCTTCCATATACTTCTTAAATCAATAGTCTTTAATTGGCATGTAGACTTATATGACTAGGAATACATTTGGCGTTGCATTAATCTTTACTGCTATTACCCTATCACGATGGTATATCACCTTACTTATACACCTGGAGAGCTCCTTGCTGACCAACAGTCTAACTCAATTTCTTCCTCTCTTGCCACCGCTAAAATAGAAGGTCGCATCTTCACACCTCTTCGCCTTCTCCTTCCCATCTCGCTTTACTTATTCCTCTCAAATCCAACTTGTTCTTAACCAGTCTTGTCTCAACTTCTCCAACTTTTTTTCCTATAGTAAACGTCTGACATTCCAGGTTCCAATCATTATTCTTGTATTATCTCTCAAGTCACTTTTCTTCCTTGCATCATACAGCTTCTTTGTACACTGTCTTCCTTCCCCCGGGTCCAAATGAGAAACTACTGGTATTTAATTTAGCATTCAAAGAATCCATGCTTTCTGCTCCTGCATCGTCGTCTTGGAATATCTTGTTTAGGTGTTTAATGGAATAGTTTTCTTTTATTTTCTCCATCCTTATGCCGTTGGTCTTAAAACTTATCCGCCTTTAGGGGCAATTTCTCATCCCAAAGAGTGCCCTGCTTTCCGCCCACTCATCCGCCCTCCAGGAGGCCGTTGGCACTTGATATGGAAAGTTGACTTCTTATCCCGAAAATCGCTCGGTCGTCACGTCCTTGTTCGTGAAACCAGGTTGTACCACCTGAAAGTGAGGCTGACATTTGAGTGGGAGAGGCTGCGTGAGACGCATCCCAACCCCTAACAACTCAAATTAGTAGCGCTACAGGTCTGTAATTAGTTACATCAGAAAGATTTCCAGATTTATGAATAGGGCACACTCTTGTCATTCTCGACTCTTCTTGAAAGACAGATGCATGCTGTATTAAATTAAATACATCAGTAAAGGGTTTTGTAAGGAACTCGCAACAATCCTTAAACAAATATGGAGGCAGGCCATCTGGACCAACCGATGTCTTTGGCTTTAATCTTAATATTGCCTGACTTACGTCCTCTTCTGTAATATAATTGTGTTGATAATGTACTGGGGCTTGTTATGTACTCATTAATATTATAATTTGCTTTATCACCTCGATAAACGAACTTGAAATAGCCAGCAAATGCACTTGCGATATCCTCCCTACTTTCTAACAGCGTGTCATTATAGGACGTGTCCTTACTATCGCACTGATTGCTTCGTCTAGACGATTTTATAAAAGAAAGAAAAGCATTAGTATCAGTAATCAGGTTACTTTCTATTTCCGATACTTGAAAGACTATTTGAAATTTTGAACCCATAAAATCAAATCTTTTGAGCAAGACCTCTATTAAGTACGGATCAAAAACAGTATACTAATATCAGTACTATCTTGACTATTTGAGCGCTCTAAGGTCTATTTATGTAGGCGCCACCAACCAGACATAGAAGACCCTTTCGGGATTTATTCGCTACCGCATGGTGCTTCCAAAAATCGTGGCGCTCGAAGCCCGAGCTTTAGAGACCTTGTCAAGACTGTGGCCCTGCACAGTCTGGAAGCTGTTAGTCGAACTGAAGCAGATGAAACGATAATCTACCTTAAAAGCCAATTTAGTTTCCACGATAGCATCAAATTTAGAAGAGGAATTGTTAATTTTGTCGAATTGACAAATGACAAACGTCAGTTCAGATAACCTATATCCTAACTTATTTAAATCACAAAGTCCGTATTAAACGATGTTATGCTGATATTGTCGTAGTCAACAGCCCTGCGTCCTATTCGCTGATCCGCAGTGTAGTATACTGACTCGCCTGTAGATTGATTAAACCCTGCTCCTGGTAACCGTGGTACTTGTTATTTGAACGTTGACGAAGCTACAGCCTGGCAGTGGCGGCCATTACTCATATTTCTTCCACGAGTGATTGTGAATCGCTAGTCTAGAGAATCAGGAACAATACAGCAGGAGAAATTGTCTGCGTATCTTCTGGGAGAAAATGTCAAAAAAAAAGTTTTAAAAACATTTAAGCTGCTATCCAGAATTTCCCGCGTAAATAAGTAGTGGTACGAATTTCTGACGCTAGATGCCTCTTGGTATATATCGCAACTATTAGTCTACTAACTGAAATATTGAGTACAAGTGTCTTTGAGTTTCGATTTGTTTCTTTGCACCGCCTGCTTGTGCTTCTGCGAATGTCGAAATGGCCGATGTCAAAGAGCAAAGAATTTGCATTAAATTTTCCTTCAAGCTTAAGAAGACTGCAGTTGAAATCCATTGAATGCTAAAGGGCTAAACTTTCAGCGATCAAGCTTTAAGTCAAGCAAGAACATTTGAGTGGTGTAAAATGATGAAGATGGCTTATCTGAATAGCCGATCATTAACATTCTGTCTTCGTTAATGAATATATAGCTTGATGGCTCTGAGCGAGACATGGCTAAGAAATGAGATCCATGACAAAAATTTGCAATTACTGGATAAAGATCTTTTAACACGAGATGGCGGACTAGCTAAATACAGGGTGATTCTTATATGTGCGAAAAGCTTTAAGGGCTTATTCCCCTAGTAATTTCATGAAAAAGAATTAAAGAACCATGGTCCGATAATGTTTATAAAATCTAAACCAGTCAACATCTTCTTCTGATGTTTGGAGAATATTAGCGTTTAATCAAGGGTCACTGTTTGATGTAGATTCCATGTTTCAAAAACGTCTGCAAGTGGTTAAACTAGAGGGCGCTACTGTTTTTTCTTGTCATAATCTTCTTGTTTTTTGGTCTTGCTAAATTTGATAGAAAATTTAAGATTCTTTATGTCTACGATAAAACCAAGGTGCTCTTGTTTTACATAGAAAATGTGCATTGTTTCCGAGTTATGACCACTTTTCTGTAACCTTCCTATCAACAGAGTTATGACAAGAAAAAGCAGTAGCACCCTCTAGTTTATCGATCTACAGACAGTCTTGGAATACAAAAACAGTGACCCTTGATTAAACAATAACGTTCTTCAAACACCAGAAGAAAATCTTGATTGGTTTAGATTTTATAAATGAAGTTAATTATTCTTCGTCCTCCCTGTCGATATCAGGGAAACCATACATTATCGGGCCATGGTTTATATGAACTTCTTTGATGGAAGTTGCTCTGAGAATAAGCCTTTAAAGTTTTTCCCACATATTTAGAAAGACCCTCTCTGTCTCCGAGTAAGAGGGCTGTCATGGGGCTTCTATGGATGCGGAATCTTTGGTATAGGAACCAATTATTCTACCCGTCGTTATTATACGGGCCCTTCCATGAGACACGTCTCGTTTGCCGGCGATAAGGCGTTAGGCACGGTATCCTGACAAAGCGTAAACCCAGTCCGCTCAGGTCAGCTAGCAGAAAACGGAAAGAATATGTCCGGAAAGACGATTCATAATTAATTAAAAAGAATGGGTGCGAAGACGAGATAACAGAAGTGGTGTTATTTGGGAGGATATATTAGGAAGGGCTAAGGAAGTAGTACGGTAGAGAAAATCTCTACGGCTCGGTGTGTTTTCTCTCTTAGTAATAAGTACGTATATAAGATTAGAGGGGAAAGGGTTTGGCGGGACAATTATTGGCCTGCAGGTGCTGGAGGCCGTGACATGAACCAAACAAATATAATCGCGCAAGTTAAATTTTTTCGGACGAAGGTTTTACTATTACGACGATAGTAGAGAGCGTAATGTCATTAGATAGGACGCTCTCTGCGACGTTTTGCGAAATCCAAAGATAAGGATCTCGCTCAATCCAAATTTAAATGTCCCCGGCACTGGCTTTTTCTTGCAAATCTAACCTACGAATCTAGAGCTCGTCGCCGACTGTGTGTTTAGTAGCTACCCTATCCGAGTAAGAGGACTGCCATGCGCTTCTAGGGATGCGGGGCTTTTGGACAAGGAGCTCAATTGTCTCGCCCGGTGCAGTTATACGGGCCCTTCCGTGTAGATATGCCTCGTTTGCCAGAATCGAGACGTTAGGCGCGGTATCCTGACAAGAAGCATATTTTCGTATCACCTGGGCTGTCTGGAGGAAGGACGAGAAGTGTTGAGAGAAGAGAGCAGGGGACAGGGTCGAGACGCGAGGGTACGGGAGCTGGTTTGGAACCAAGAATGAAATACGGGAAACAATGGGTATTGTTGTTTCAGAATAGTTGGGAAATGCTAGGGAGACATGGTGAGGGCAGTGCGTTAGAAACCGTTTCGATGTAACTAGAGGTATGTTTTCAACGGATGGTATTGCTAAGGTAATTTGATAGGGTGATAGGTGAGGAAATAAGGTGCGGTGGAAGCAGGTGGGTTGATGCACTTCGCGTATAGCAATGCACTGCTGTATGGATAGAGATCGATCAGAAGAGGTAGGGGTGGGCATGGTCTATTCTTGCTTGATGGACGTTGGCAAAAATGATGATATCGCCCACAACCGAGGATGTAGTACCATAAGATGGAGCCATGCATAAATTTAAATGTGAGAAGTAGAGTGACCGAGTTGTGTTGAATCCGACTCTTTTACTTTTTTTAAGTGAAGCTAATTTGATTATAGGGCCTGCTTTTCCCTCTTTCATGTCACTTGTGCTGGTCCAGTCTTTGCTCCCATCAAGTCATCTATTGTGATTCGTAATCGGGATATATTTCCTACGAGACCACCCGTGGTGGCTTATAACACTCATCTTTGAATTTATCTTCTACTAAGCCATCTGCAGTGGTCGACGGTGAGGTTATGCTTGCTGCCAGATGACCCATGGTGACCAAGATCACTAATCGGCTCTTAATTGTGTATTTTTATTTACTGCCCGGCACGAAATTTGCGGCGACAGATCTTGAAATGTTTTCACATGTGCGGATTGTAAATTTTTCGTACAAACACCGCTGATAAATAATCGCGCGATAATTTTGTTTGTGTGAAAACAGAGATTTTTACACGACAAAAGACCGCTTGTCTGAAGCGGCCCTAAGGGTTTGAATTTTTTTCCGCAGAACGTAGAAATTGTTCGTTTCTAGATTTCTAGTCGTCTTCGTGAAAATGTAGATTTGTGAATAATAAGATATATGAGTATTATACGAGTTCAAATGCAAGTTTTGGATTTTGTGCTTGTATTGAAACTTTTCGGGCCCCAGATCTGATAAGAGAGTGTATTGTCTTGAAATTAAAAGTCTTCAAAATCCTTTCACTTATCATAAAATTGATAGGTGAATAGCTCTGGAAATCTATCCTAAAGAATTGTCATGTTTGTTTCTGATGCTGCCCAAAGTCGTTGACGTATCGTATTAGTTCTGAAAAGATAAAAAAAAATTAACTATTCCTACCAAAATGTGTTCTTTATAAGCGTGGTTGAGCTAAATATCTTTTTTCATAAATCTTCACTTTCAAATTTTAACAACGCACTTCATTTGTTTTGCATATAAAATTTGCTACACTTTGCGTATAGAAATCTATAAATTCGTTTATTATTCCCCTATTTTTCTCTTTTATTCGTTTTCTTTTCCAATTAGGATTGTTATGTCGGATTTATAGCACTTAATCACGTCAATTACGTGTTTTTTTGTGCTTAAACAACTCTTCTACGTTCCAAATCCGTAAGTGCCTGTTACAGATCTGAAGGTAATTCCTACGGTATTTTTATTTTCTACTGAACTTCTCCAATATTCTGAACAAACTTACTGTCTTTTCAAAACACCATCGACCACCTGCTGCACCACACGTTTCCGGGATAATACAGTGCTATATTACACCTACAGAATTGTACAGTGTATATGTACATGCATAATAATATTCCGGCTGCTTGTTCGATGCTGCGTGTCTTAGGTTCCAATTCACAAGTCCCTTTTCCCAGGCAGACCTTTTGCGTCTCTTAATATCCGTGTTTATGTTGCAGACCTTACCCTTAATTGTTATGTTTATTACTTTTCGCGTGTTTACTCTTAATAGCACACAAACATAAACGGCAACCGGAAATTGTAGGGTTTTATTAAAATTACTTTCTATCGTTTCCAATTTAATCTCTTTCAACGGCCCATTAATTAAAAATAAAAAAAAACGTTAGACTTTAATTGCGCTCATTAGACACGCGATTATTTGTCTGAAAAGGGCACACATTATATAATGAGGCACGAGTAACAACAATAAATAATCCGAAAAAAAGTATAGGCGGTTTTTAAAGACTTAAAAAGGGAAAGTTCGGCTTATATCGTGTAGACAGGTCATTAATCTCAAGGAAGCACATAATCCTCCTACTAAAAATAATCTAAAATTTCGATTTCAGCCCTAGTACTACAGAGAGAGATTGGCGGGTTTTCAGTTAAAGCTAACTGAAAATGACCAATCCGTGAGGCAAACATGCCACGTTCGGCTTGTAAACCGCAAAACACAAATTTGGCGAATGAAGGACCCATTGAAGGCTTAGATAAACATATTCCTGGTCCCAAATGTTTATTTTGCAACTAGGAAACGGAACTTTTAGGAAAAGATACGCCGAAACTAATCCGTGTTGTGGTGGTAGGTCGCGTCGTGCATGCCGCGGGGATGTGGAACAAAACGAGATAAAACACAAGAGGAGAGCATTAGAAAAGACTTAATTTGAAAATGCTCGAGTTGTTTAATTTACAAGTCAATGACCGTCATCAACATGTGTGTGTTTGTCAAAAACAACCTCGTGAGTTCGATTATTATAGATTCGATGTGTGTTTAACGGTTCTTTAAATTTGTTGTACTGTGTAAAAAAACGTCATTACGAAATGGAATAGTAATTCCGGGCCAGGTGATTCTAATTAGTTGCTAAACGAAAAAGGTAAACGCCAAACAAATGAGTATTTTAACTCTTAACATACCTTGATGCTTAACGTTAATCTTGTGAAATTTAAAAACCGGTTCAATTATTATAGAGCAGAGGATAATTTAATATTTATAAAAAATGTTTCATCTAGTTCCTTTAGTTTTAGGATAATAACTTTAGACATTTATTATATTCTTAAATGGCAATTACAGTAGCATTGATGTAACTCTTTCAGAATATGTAAGTTTGTTATAATTGTTAACAATAATAAGGAAGATATTACAAGATTAAAATGATTTTAAAAATCAGGTATGTCATTTGTTTTGTTTTTGTTACTCTCTTGAGTGTAACCCTTATCTCAGATGTCTCTGCATCCCTCTGTTAATTTGAATGTACTAGAGGGACCACCATCCGAAAGAATTGCGCAGCAAGCCTATTAATAATGGATGACAGGTTTGGAGATCTTTATACTATTTTGTTTGGATTGTAGCTTTCGAGTAGCCCTACTGCTATACTTAGAATCATTGATGTCTTATTGACTTGTGATGTGTAACATTTTTGATTTACATTCCTTGCATAACAGTTGTTTAGTTTGTAATACTCTGTATACAGAAAGCGGCGCAAGTTGAATTATTTTAGAATATCGGTTTCGCAGGCCACCCGCACATAATAAAGTGAGATGTTCTTCGAAATGGCTACCATCCATATATACTTAGGCTCTTGAACTAACCAGATTAGAATATTCTAGTGTTCTTTTCAGAAATTGTCTTAGAAGGTTCAATTGGTGTATCCTTTATATACGACTTATAGTAACTTGCAATCCAAAAGATTCGCAGCCAGGCTGCGTATGTTATAGTCGGGCCGTAGATAGCTGGTTTCCACTTATACAGGGACATCATCAATAGGAGGAAGCCACGTGACCACTAATTTAAAAGTGGCGCGAAATTTTACCTTTCAACGTTGGCTACACGAGTACATTTCTAACCTAAAATTACATCGGCGTGCGTACGTTCCGTGGTTTCTTGGTCTCTGTTTTGCGTTTTCTACAGTTTATTTTGTTCTATTTAAAGATCAGTCTTTTTCAAGACTAAATCTGCTTTTTATGAGTTAATCGAGGTAAGTTAGATTTAACGCATTCAAAGTGTGATAATAAATTTTAAAACTGCATAATTATTTCAGTTTGGAAGGTTAAGTTTTTGCGATGCCTTTTACAAGCGAACAAGATAAATTTATTTTAATAGCTCACTATCGAAGTGGAACACAGAATGCAGATGGTTCATGGACCTATTCATTACAATCTTGTACCCAACAATTTTAACAAGCTTTTCCTGAAGTGCAAGTCCACTACGATGCATTTGTACGTCGTAGGCATGATATACTTAAGCGGTTTGAAGAAAAACATTGCATCTGCATAGGCAGATCATCTGGTAGACCAACCGTATTAACGGATGAAGTTCTCGAGGACATGCAGATGCGAATGAATCGTAGTCTCCATAAATCCATTAAACGCTTAGCCACTGAAACAGGTAGGAATCTATTTGCATTAAACAAATAATATATTTTGCTTCATTCGTGTTTTAAATTATTAATTATTTTGAATTTATAACTTGTAGTAATTCAATTGTTTTATTAGCAAACTTAAATAAAAAACTGGCACTGCTATTTAGTTCTGAATTATTTACATTCATTAAACAATTTAAACTATTTTAAACCATAATCTAACCAACAACTTTTTCCGCAGGACTTTCATATGGAAGTTGCCAAGTTGCATTAAAAAAGAAGCTACGAATGCATCCCTATAAAGTGTCTGTAATACAAGAACTGTTTCCGCATGATCATCAGTTACGAGTTCAATACTGTCAGTGGTTTATGCAACACTTGAACAACGATGACATATTAAATATTACATTTAAGTCAGATGAAGCACGGTTTCATTTGTCGGGCTATGTGAACAGCCCAAATTACAGAACCTGGGCCACAGAGAATTCCCACAATTATGAAGAAACAAGTTTGCATCCCCAGAAGGTTGGTATATAGGTTGCGATGTCAAGACGCAGGATCTATGGTCCATTGTTTTTTAATGACACAATCAGTGGAGAAAGATACCGAGATAATATTTTAACACCTTTTATCGAACAACTATTGGATGATGAAATCCATTTGAAACAGTTCTTTGATGACCGAGTGATTAGTTGTGGACGATGGCCCCCTCGGTCTCCCGATCTCACACCATTAGATTTTTTTCTATTTGGGCATTTGAAGAATAATGTTTACAGGCACCGTCCACAAAATATTGACGAATTAAAAGAGGCCATACAAAATGAAATTAATAATATATCACCAGAAACCTTAGTTTCAGTTTTCAATAGTATCAAAAATAGAGTTCGGTTATGTTTAGAGAAACAGGGTGGCCATATCGAACCATTTATGTAATTTGTACATAAATTGCAATAAAATGTAAAATAACTAAATGAAATTGTAAAATTTAGGATAAATGTAAGCCATTATTTTTAATTAAATTCTAGTAACCTGCTACCTAATGAATTATTTTTTTATAAATAAATTATGGCGGCTGAAATAATTGCGATTTTTAGTTCTGTTATCTAGCATACCTAGTTCTAAGTATTATGTTACATTAATTTCAGAAAATAAAAATTACACGTCAATTATTAATCTTTAATTATTCCCAGAACACGATTGCGTTAAGACGGCTGCCAAAGTGCCGATTTTGATAAATGGTTTTTTTTAAATATAAAATTAAACATTTAGTGACTCTTAATGATTGAGTATGTATATCATTTATGCATGCATAACTATACAAAAAAATTCATTATTAAATATTTAGTTTTAAATTTAAATGAGTTTGAACTTCAAATATTCTTTAAATGACCAGGTATTGGTCCTTCATAGTGGACAGTTAAATTTAATAGAACTGAAAAAATAACTAAAGAGCTCTTGTTGAACAGCTACATCAGCATTTTTTGGGCCTTATCTAATTCTTGTTTTTAAAAATATCTTCAATATATTGTCATTTTTTAATTTTCCAATTTTATATATAATTATCTTTAAATATTTAAGTTTCTAAGTAGTTTCATCATATATCCAATAGTACGCCACTGGAAAACTACATAATTCTTTATTACAACAGAGGTGCCAACAGTGCAAGATGTGTTGCCTAACCAACAGTAAATTTCGTGGTCACGTGGCTTCCTCCTATTGATGATGTCCCTGTACTTAATACCCTTATATGCAGACGCCTTCAATTAGTTCTAATAGTAGCGGAAATGTCCTTTACATCTCTGAAGCTCCACGTGGACTTTTATCTTTCTGTTAACTTTCTTAGAGGCGTTACCCTCAATCGACCGCTTTCCGTAACAACGACGCAACTACAGATTTTGGTCTTCATTAGGTCACCTATGTTAATCCGTACTAGTTGAGTATCGTCTTGTACAGCGAAGCTACCTGCTAGCTGTCATCGAGCTTCACTTTCCATTTATAATGGACGTACTCGGGCTTGGCCTTGCATTTACACCATCTATGGTAGGCTTTGGATACTCTGAACTATATTTGGTGACTGTAATCGTACTTTGTCTTTCTCTTTGTGCTATTCTTCTAACTCTCTTAGGGGTTGACATTTGCCGTAACCAACTATCGAGCTTTATCTTTCACCAGGTCACCTGGGCCGATTCAAGTATATGTTTCGACTTTCATTAGGTCACTTATGGAAACCTACAAATTTGCTTTCAATCTTTAGTGGACGTATTTGGACTTTTTCGCTTTTAGCAAGAACATACACTTTCGACCACGGTCTGTTGGACTTTGAGGATCGTAATCTTGTAGTATTTGCTTTTTTTATAGTATTAAAACTTCTATTGTAATTGTTGTTTTTATTTCACATAATGCTACTCGTCTTTTAAATTTAAATTGTACTGCATTTGAAGACACCTCTCTTACGTGCATGTAGATTGGGTTGCATACTCTTTGATACACCCAAAGCAAACTCTCTTGAGATAGCTTATTATACTGCTATGATAGCAACCTTATTTGTTTTTAGGCTCTTTCGACTTTTTGTCAGGGTTTTTCTGCATTGCGATGCTCTTTTCGGGTTGCGGACGGTGCTTGGGTGCTAGTTTCTAAAGAGTTTGTTTTCTCGGTACATAGCGACTTCTGCCACGGATTGCTGGGTCCATGTAGCTGCAGTGAAGAAGACGTCACTCAGTTTTTTTCACTGCTAATGCTTATTAGTACGATGCAAATAAAAGTCTCGGCGCAGGTTAATTTAAATAAAACATCTATTCAAATTAAGCTAAGCAAAAGCGATGCAGTAACCAAATCTAATATCGGAGTAACGACACCACATTAGGCATAATACCATGCAAAGCGATATCTTAGCAAGTTTGGGTTGCTAGAAGGACGGAGGAAAGCGTGCTAAGAGGTCGGCTACTTGAAGTATACGGTAAGACGGCAGCGGTAGCGGTTGCACAGAGTTTAGCCTCGCCTGGAAAACAGAGAAAATTTGAAAAAGTCACAAAAATGTCATAAAATTAAGAAAATATAAATAAAAGTCAGACAATTTAATGATTTTGTCTGGAATTTCTAATAACAACAAAAATACTGACGTCGTTAACAGGAACGATTCAAGACGTTAGGGATCTTAGGCGCAACTTCAGGGTACCACTTGTTAAAGGGCCCATATTATCATGTTTAGAGCCCGAGGGACGTCCGCTCATGTCTGTTCCGGAGCTCCTGAGGGGATATTTTGAACCGGCCCTAGTCGCCAATAAATACGGGACTATTCTTAAGGCAGTTTTTGCTAAATTCTGGTTTTTTAAATATGATTTCTAGAAAAAGCGGAAACTATAAACCAACAAATGGCTCTAAATTTTGTAAATATGACGGAAAAGAGGCGAACAACAGCTGTAATCTACAGTAGATCACCAGACATACCCGTCGGGTGGTTTTTAGTAAAGTTTTTATTGACAACACTTCATCTGAGCTTCAATATTCTTTTCCGGAGGAAAGAACAGTGTTTCCTATTGAAGAAATTTAGTCAATTATTAAATCTGGATGCATAACTGTCAGGCCACATGGTAATAATCTAGCAGATGGTGTTTAAGATTCCACTCGAGGCTAATAATTCAAGTTGTGCAATACGTTTTTAGTATGCTAGCTTAAGAAGTACCTGCTGTGACGAATTGAAGAATAATTAAGAAAACACACTGAATAGCCTGGCATCGCATGATTACATACAAATAGGTTTATTTTATTTGAGTCATTTTAATTAAAAAATCAAGACACCGTTATGTGAAGTTTGGACAAGTTGAACAGTCCCCTTGCTGCTAAATGAAGCTATTTAATTTTTATCTGAACTCCGAGACTCTGGTGTGGGGTTGATTTGTCGCGCCCACAGGATCAAAGGCTTCTCGGAAGCCTCATCATCTCTCCCAGGCGTTTGGTTACCTGACTGTCAACCTGGAGACTCAGCTACAACTACCAGTACGATTTCCAAAATTTATAATTATATTACTCGCGATTTTTGTTCAAAGGATCATTATACGTCAATATTTGTTGATGACCCAACTACTAGTTACACAGGACATTTTTTATACTGCAAAGTAGTCTTTATACTGACAAACTTAACATCTTCTAACTCAGTAAGGCTACCGTTTTATCTAGTTTTCTACTTTGTTTCTAATAGATTTCGTAAGGACTGATAGCTTCCTTGTAGGATGAGACCTTAACTCCCCCCCTCTCACTCATCCCACTCTAGCACGTCGCTGATGGTAATCAACGATTGGGGTTTGGGAACACACAATTGGGCTTTGTTTTCCACCTTTGATGTACGTAGTCGAGCTTTGCGTCTCCATCCAGGTTAACTGCAGTGGTCAAAGATTAGTCTTTGACCTGCAAAAACTTACTGATGGTAATCTTCAATCAGGTTTCGCCCTATTCCGATTTAGCCTTAGTGTCTTTAGTGTTTTGATGTCTACCAAGGCCACCTGCTGTCTTTCACTGTGAGATTTTCTTTTTATTAACTTTTTTAAGAACTGATAAGGTGATAACTTTCTTGTAGGATCAGACTTGATCTCCCTGGTCAGCAGGCTTCTTGTGGTAACCAACGATCGAGCTTTGTCCTCCACCAGATCACGTTCTTCTTCGATCTTGATTGGCAATCTGTGACAACCCGCAGTCATTTCAAAGTCGATTTTCAGAAGTCTTATCCGGTGGTAGCTTCACCCTAGTCCAAGCCACCTTTGCTTTCAAACGATCACCAGTGGCAACCGTCAATGGAACTTTATCTTACTCCGAGCTACCTTTGGTAGCTGTAATTGTGCTTTGTCTCCTATCAAATCTATTTGCGGTGATCTATTGTCGGGTTCCGTTAACCACATCACGTAAACTTCTGTGCCATTTTTTGTATATTTTTTATGGAGCTGGCAAACTTAACATTTTCTATGACAGTAAGGCTACCGTTTTATCTGGAGTTTTCTACTTTTTTTCTGATCGATTTCGTAGGGGCTGATGGTTTCCTTGTAGAATGGGACTTAAACCCCTTTCTCACTCATCTCACTCTAGCACGTTGCTGATGGTAATCAACGATCGGGGTTTGGAAGCCCACAATTGGGGTTTGTTTTCCACCTTGGACTTCTTGTGGTATCCCAGTGATCTGAATTTGTCTTCCACCAGGCCACCTGGAACGTACATATTGATTTCGACCTTTATCAGGTCACTTTCCTAATTTACAATTTAGTCACGTCCTTCATTGAGTTGCTGCAATTGATGTTCACTCTCTATCGACATCACCTACGGTGGTTTTTACTAGGCCTGTTGTCACCTTGGATGGCTGTAATCAGACCTTACCTTATTAAGGCTACTTGCAATGCCTCATGGTCAGAATTTGGCTTTTACCTAGCCACTTTTGTTGGATGCAATTGATGCATCGACATTCACCAGGGCAGTGGTCACTTTTGCGTGTTGTAATCAGGCTTTGCCTCCTATTAGTTGCAATCGGTGTTCACTCACTACCAACGCTACCTACGGTGGCTTACGGCCAGCTTTCATTCTCCAGAAGGCCACTCTGTGTTGCATGGTTGGGTTCTGCTCTTCATTAGGCTGAATGTAATAATTTATTTACTGAAACTGTTCGTGAATGGTGATTTAGATTTGAAGATTTACGATTATAAACTGTGCTAAGCATTAACTTGAGTATGCTTTGATATGCAGTTTTTGTTTGGGCCTTATAGAAACTACTAACCTGAAGAGGCACCAGATCTGATAAAGATGATGCCAGAATGGACTGTGCAAGGTCTGTCTAAAAAGTAATGGGACTGCATTCATGAAACAAAATCTACTGCAGATATACGTATAGTTGGTTAAAATTCCTCAAAATAACATCCTCCTGCGTCAAGACACCGTTGCCATGCATGGTATGCTCCTGGAATCTGTTTCAGGCACAGCATCGAAGTCGCTTGAACTCTTTTCACCGTCCTATCATGGCGTTCTTCTAGGCGTTGTTTTATCCGAGGGAAGAGAAAGAAGTCGGACGGGGCCAGGTCTGGACAGTAGGGAGGCTGAGGCGAAACTTTTACGCGTAGCGACGTGTGATTCAACGCATTGTCGCCTCTTCGGGCGCGACCGACCCTTAACTTCAACTGCTTGAGCACTTCTACGTAAAATTGACCGTTCACTGTTTGTGCGGCGGGTGCAAACTCTCTGTGGACCACACCCTTCGAGTCAAAAAAGACGATGAGCATTGATTTCACTTTTGATTTGCTCATGCGGCCTTTTTTGGGCGGAGTACAGCTTGATATACAGTGGTTGCCAAAAGTATGAAAACTTTATTGTGCCACTCGAAAACTCGTGTTTTTGATATGGCAACCTCCCCGTAGGCTTCACTCAGCACCGGATTTGTTCAGTTTCTCGCAAAACTTGATCGCATGCCGTTATTCAATTGTGCGCTGCATCGTGATTCCTGACGACACAACGAAACAACTGCGCACTCCGGACGCAATCCACACCCTACTAAGACTCATAGGCAACTGAGCCGGATAGCGTCGTATACCTGAAATCCCCCGCCAAAATCCCTGCACAGGTATGCCACCCTGCACCCCGTCCCCTTTGCTAGAAAAAATCATTTCCAATGCTTTTTGGGAACAGATCCTGTAGGTTACAATAATTCAATGAAGACTGAAAATCTTGGCATCAAAACTATAGGAAATTCTGTACAGTGTGGTCCAATTTGGATGGGATTAAATAGGTAACTTTCTTATTAGCGCAGATAAATGAAAACGGCTTAGGTACTTGTGATCTCTTTTTTCATGCTTATTCCATTACCTTTGCCAAAAATAAGCTTCCGTCTTTTGTTTTTTCCCTAGAGAGTAAAAGTGAAAAATGGCCGATTCCTTCAATTTGCTGCAATTTCTTTATTTTCAAAGCTAGAGCAAAATCATTTTAACATCGTTTAGACACTTTTTAACGTAGAATTCAATGCCGTCAGTCGTTTTTTTATAGCTCTTTCCATAACTGCACTGTAACTCAAAGTTGAATTTTTTAAATGGCATTGAATTCTACGTTAAAAGTGCCTGAACAATGCTCAAATGATTTTGTTCTAGCTTCGAAAATAAAGAAGTTACAGCAAATTGAAGGAATTTGCCATTTTTCACTTTTTCTCTCTAGGGAAGAAACAAAAGACGGCAGCTTATTTCTGGCAACGGTAATGGAATAAACATGAAAGAAGAGATCACGAGTACCTAAGCCATTTTCATCTATGTGCGCTGATAAGAAAGTTATCCATTCAATCCCATTGAAATCAGGCCACACTGTACACCTTGATATACAGTGGTGGCCAAAAGTATGGAACTTTTTGTATAATGTGACATTATCTATTTCTAGTATTACAAAAATGAGAAAAAATGTTATAAATAATTTACGTATAATAACATTTAATTAAAAACGAATTTTTTTCTTATAACATTAATCTTTAATTAATTATAAAAATATTAAAATTATTACAGGGACAGAAGGATGGAAACTAACTGTACAATCATTCTTCTTTTAATACTCAATAGAAAATTCTTTTACTGTAATTTCAACGGCACATCATTTATTCCATTAATTTGGTAGAATAGTACAGTTGAGTATTTCCCCACCCCGTCGTAGTAAAATGCTAAAAATCATCTTTTTTTTTGAAGAAGTTCGTGGCTTGAACCTTAAACCCTATGCGGGGTGTTAGGTGGGAGATGGCCTGCATTGGAATCTTTATCTCTTTAAGAGACAACGTCGATTAGATGGGTAAACAATTTGCTCATGAGGAGTACATATCGAAACAGTTGCCAAATCGGAACGATTTTTCTAGCCTACCAGATATTAAGAAAAAACTGATTTCTTCCGAAATCTTAAAAATCAGTTTATTTTGAAAATCGCTAAAGGTACGAAAAAATCGTAAAAGAGTAACTTGTAGGGTTTTATACGTAGAATATGATAATTATCCCTAAAGGATTGTCAATTGAGATATAGCATAAAGTTGGTAGTTTTTTAATGTAATAAATAGTCTAGCACTTGTCTTTTATGGTCTTCCAGTTTTTAATGCACATTCGACAGTATTACGTTTTTTTTTTTTGTAATACTAGGAACAGATAATGCTACATTACACAAAAGTTTTCCTACTTTTGGCCACCACTGTACTTGCTATGTATGTAAGTTTGGATAACGTTGTAGTTTCTGTAATTTCCTTAGCGTCTTGTTGCCTAACGGGAATACATCAAACTTATTTCAGTTAATTAATTAATATAAATAAATATCTCGAATTATCATTAAAATCAAATAAATTATTTATTTTAAAATCATCTTTGCATTATAATATTACGATGTAACTTTTTTGAAAGCACGCAGGCACCCATCAGGTTTGTTATATCCCAGATCCTTAATCCCAAGATAATTACATGTCAAAATCATAAACATACCAAAGTTTATAAACAGAATTTGCGCCTAAGAAGATAACGGCATATCGCTTAATGATCAGCATGATGAATACCAAGTTTACTTCAATAGATCACCTGTCTGCAAAATATAGAAGGGTAACTTTGATATAAATCCTTCCACAAGTTGTGTAATTTAAATCCATGCTACAACACAATTTCCAATATGCTCCACGCAGAATATCATAGGAAACAAAGGACCAAAAGCTATCAGAACCCACGCAACCGGTCCACCGCCTAAAACATCAGTATATATAGGTGTATATATTTATAGTTCGAAATCTCGCTCCTGCGAAGGGATTTGATTGTTAAAGGTTATTACGAAATAGAGTCGAAACGTGCCTAGCAGATAATTATTTGCAGATCTAGTACTACGTATGGATAGATAAAGGCCCCTTTAATGCAGTGATGCGATATTAGTTTACCAGGGGGATTACTACCTGTCTGTAAAACAATTGAATCGATATATTGGGCCTAATAATAATAATTATAGAGATAAGGACGCTGTTCTGTTAGTTGTTCACTGATGATAAAACATACTTTATAATTTGAATTTTAACAATAATGGAGCAAATTTGATATGGCTTTTATTGTAAAGGAAAAGAAAATGACGAACGACGGGAAACAAAGGGCTTTTTCAAATTTAATTATTCGGAACGTATACTACAGAACGAATCCTTTTTTTATTTGATTTTCGAGATTAAATTTATAGCATAAGGAATATACATACTATAAACATTAAGGTCTTCTTGAGCTTGTAGTTTATTGAATTGAAGTAAAACGTTTATCTCCTTATGAAACAAAAAAATTGGCCTGGTCTTTGAAAGAATACTGAAGTTCTGTTCAGAGACTCGAGCTAAGTTAACTTAAAAATTAACGACACTCATAATAAGGTGTGTTCAACACGTTGAAATCTTGATTGGTCCGAAAATGACTTAAATTGATTTATGTTAATTCAAAACCAAATTAGGAATTGTGAGACAATTGGCAATCGCAATAGACCTTCATACTTGTCTTTCCGTTCTTTTGATTTAGGTCTCTTGGGTTTCTACCAACTTCTAAACATTAATCATTTCCAAGCTCTAAACTTTTACGGTATTACGGTAATTTAATTTAATTTAGAATACTGAATTCAGGAAGAGTTTTGGGCACGCTTTACTAATACGAACCCTATTCAACTCTGACTCGACTCGACAAAAGCCTCATTTGCATCTCTCATTATTACTTATTTATTTTTCTTTTTAATTTACTTATCTTGGTTTGATCTATTTTAAATTTTCCACAAAGCTCTTTTTGAGCCCCACGTTGGGAGCCAATTAGAAACTGGTAGCTTTGCTTCAGTACAATAACAAAAGAGAAAAAAGTGGATTTAACTCAGATTTATTTTTGTTTGAATACGCGCATAATTATTAAAAGTTGAAGCAATTGTTCCCCGCCTAGCTCAGTCGAAGTGGGGGTGTTTCTAGATATTTAATGTATCGGCCAAGTCTTTTTGGAATTATTGTGAGGCAGAGCAAAATTAACGATTACAGAATTGGTCAACAAATTGTGTATTTCTGATTATCACTAGTGTCTAAATCTCACGGTTTTACGATTGGTTGGAGCTCCAAAAGAGGCATCACCTTGGAGCAGGTCTATAGTGCTTTTAATAATCTTTGTTTGTTTGATTTCTTATTAACAAATATGATCAGCCAAAGATATTAGATTTGTACATATAGTGACCGTGAGCAATGTTTTGTCCCATAAATACGTATGAAAGTAATAAGATTTTTATTTGAAAATTAATCAAAGCTATCCACTTGTGCCACCGCCGTTTCCACTGATGGAAGCATCCTTGAAAATCCTCCACTGTAAAGCTCTTCAGCTGCCTCATCGTTGCAGTTTCCCAGATGCCGCTCTCAAGCACCATCTTGCATTTCAGGAACAAGAAGAAGTCACACGGTGCCAAATCAGGCGAAAAAGTCACCCAAAACCAACGACGTATAAGAAGCAGTGTTGTTGTGATGAAGAATTCATTGCTCTTCTCTTGCCATATTCGGTCGGATACAGGCCACTTGCGCCCTGAGGCGCTTGAGGACTTCAAAGTAGAAAACCCCGTTCACTCTCTGGCCTGTAGGAACGAATTCGTGATGGACGGTGCTCCGAGAATAGCAAAAAACAATCAAAATTGCCTTAACGTTCGATCTCGATTTCTGAATTTTTTTTTGTTTTCGGCTCACCAGCTCCTTTCCACTCTTTAGTTTAAGATTTCAATTCAATGTCAAATTCATAAAACCATGACTCATCTCCTGTGTTGACTGTCAAGAAAGTCTAAACCTTCAGAAGCAACCCAACTCGATTCTCCGCGTCTTTTGTTCCTTTGGAACGATTTTTACACACAACTTCTTCATCTCCAAATTTTCAACTAGAATTTTGTGAACAACCGCCTTACTCAAATTCAGTTTTTCGGGGACCATTCTAACGGTTATTCGACGATCTCGGACGACGCAAGACAGAACGCGATCTACATTTTTATCAGAAGACGAAGTGGAGGGGCGTCCTGGGCGAGGTTCGTCTTTCGTCTCGAAACCGCTTCAAGTACTTGTTGACCGATGGTTCTTTCACGGCATCTTTTCTGCAAACTTCCTTCAAGGCCTCAAGAGATTTTCCGACCGTTCTTGCCCAGTTTTGCAAGAAATTGCATGTTGACGCGTTGCTGTTCAATGAGAGAGAGGGTGCGGTTCAGTGAACTACTGACGTCACGTACTATCTAGTGAAGTCGAGCGTCTCATACTCAGTGGTCTCCCCCCCCCAAACACCAACGGCCGCCACCGTGAACTTTTTATACGTATTATGGTACAAATATGACGAAGTCGATGTCTCACAAGACAGGATCAATTAAAGAAATTAGGTAATGTACTAACAAGTTAAAAGTGGTCATTTCATACACTCCCCTGGTTCAATTTAAAAATGATAAAACAAACGATACTGGCAGTAGAGGAAAACAAGGCAAGACTTAGCAAAACCTAGCTCTAGACTGATACTAAAAAGGAAGCTGATACACACACAAAAACTTTCTAACCTCACCAATGATGAACTAACGGAAAAATACACAACTTACCATACAACAGGAAAAATTCAAGTTTTCTGGTAGTAAACAATTAAGGCAAAACAACCCTTTCAAAAAAATCGAACGCGATGTTCAATAAAACTCGAACAACCGTTGATAGCCGGAAACAATAAATTAAATGCTAAACAAGCTGAGAGTTTAAACGGTACAAAGTTAAACAAATCTAAAGGCGCTGGCATCGCTAAAGACTTCATTAAAGAAAATTTTAAAAAACTTTAAAATCAAAATTTAGTAATCTTACTGATCCTGGCGAATGATCAGCAAGAAAAGGATCAGAATCTTCAAAGCCCAGACGACTCCGGATTAGTCCATTGACACAGAAGGGTAATAATAGAAAGTTCATGTTATACAAAGAAAAGTTTAAAACGTTCCAAGGCAAGCAACGCTTCCACCAAAGCATCCAAACGCTGTCCAACTTCTGCTGAACCGAACCTCCCAATGAGCATCTTTCTCAGATGAGAAACAAACCTGAAGAATAAACAATTCAGCGCAACGCTAAATCATCCGGAGCTTTTCTAACGAGCACAATTCCCGAGCTAAAGCAACCACAGAACTACAAAAACAACACACGGTTGAACTCACATTCTAATATGAGCAACCACTCGATTCAACCGAATCCAATGACTAAGCACAACGGACTAAATCCGATTTAGACCAGCTTAACTAAGCTGTAATGAGAAAAAAGACAAGGTAGAAGCGTATTAGGTTCTCCAAAAGATGGAACAAAACAAAAAAAGTCATTTTTCGCAAATTAGTGCGGACGTAATCCATTTAAGTGAGTTTTACCACGAAGGACTTGGATCGAGGCCTGGATATAATATCTGCTAAGAGGTTTGCTTGACAAACCGATTAACTCGTAGACCAAAGGGGTTAGCTCGGAAGCGATGCACTTTCGTACCGGGGAACATTGTTCTTATAATAATGGAGCATAGTTAATCTTTAAAACATGATCACCAACCTTCAGGGCTGGAGAGGCGTGGACAATATTCTTACAGTACAGACAACGACTGGCAGGTGACCCGGAGAGTCGTCAAAATTTAGTTTTCTTAGGAAGTTGTTTGATAAAGCAGTCCTTAGGAGGCAAAGGACGAGGATCTCTTCTACGTATGATGACGAATTGCCTAAAGTTGTATTATGAGCCCCTTAAGAAAAATGTGTCTTAAGCACCTTCGATCATGCAGTCGGTGATGGTGTGATTCTGTAACGTTAAGGCCGTTTCATTCTTTCACAACCCATAAGCGAGACGAGGCAATTCGACTTGCAATAAATGACAATAAAAACTGGTGCGCCGATTGAATTCCTTTCTTATTATGATCTTCGATTCAACATCTCGAAGCTTATCGTCAGCCAAAACTAATATCAGTTGTTTTTTCATCAGTTCAAATAATCTAGCAGTTTCTCCCCACATAGAAGCCTGTACGGATCGAGTTTTTTAGTTGGACTTTTACGCGGTCCGGTTCGAAGTTTGGGTTCGGATCAGGCCGAGCCTCAGTCTAAAAAGTCATCGGGCTGTTTGGGCCTGTCGGGCCATTAAGGTCTGTTAGGCTGTTCGGGTCTCTCGGGCCTGTCAGCCCGTTCGTGCCTGTCGGCCCTATCGGGCCGTTTGGGACTCTCGCATCAGTCAGGCTGTTTGGGCCGTTATTTCTGTACTGATCCGAAGCGGAGAATTCTCATACTGCACCGGTCCGAGATCTTTTTCGTACCGACTCGAACAGGCGCAATTTATTTTCGTATTTTCGTACCAAACCGAAGAAGAAGATTTTGGTACTGCACCGTAGGACGGGTTTCTTCTTGATCGGTCTTTCGGATCTGTAGGTCCGTTCGGGCTTTTCGATGAAGGGAGCTGGTCTGGAAATTTTGACCTGTGCAGGGCTCTGCCCCCATACCCATCGAACCAACATTTCAAAAATTTTCAACAATAGAGCTCTGTCAGTAAGATTATTAATTATATACAGAGTGTTCTGAAATAACACCCACAACGCTTAATCACTGGTTCTGGGAACAAATGACGACGATTCATTGAAAAAAGTTTCTCGTTTTCAAGTTATAAGCTGTCTAAGTCAACACAATTGTTTCTTAATTTTTTAACTGCGTCTCACTGAATCTGCCTATCTTTTTGCTTATTTTAGTAAAAATTGTTGAGACCGTTACAGTAAGTACGAACCTTTTACGCGAGTTGAAATATCTAGCTTAAAAGAATTTGTTTCATTTCCATGGCAATGCGATTTACTTTACCCGTGATGAGATTAGTAACAATCTTTCAAGCACTCAAGAAAGCTTGATTTTCTCGAAAACGGTTGAGTTTACGAAAATATTGCAGGAGGTGAATTTTCTTGCAGAAGAAGTGAGCTCAAATTTTAAAATTTTGTCCATAGAAACAGTTCTATGTTTTCAAATAGCGATGTGCTCGTAAAACCCTGTGTTCCAAATCATTAATTTCATTGATATTTCAGGAAAAAGATCATCTTAACTCTACAAGCTATTATACCAAATTTTATGACGATCATTATCGTGAGACGCAGTTGAAAAATTAAGAAAAAAGTGTGTTGACTTTGACAGCTTATAACTTAAAGATGAGAAATGTTTTACCTAACTTTTTTCCGATAAATCGTCGTCATTTGTTTCCCAAAGTCAGTGGTTAAGCGTTGTCGGTGTTATTTCAGGACACCCTGTGTATTGTATTTGCTACACTGTATGGATACTTTTTTCCACGGTTGTCCTGTAACAGCGAAAGCGTGAAATTCACAAACTTTTTTCGGTATTCCAAAACTAAATAAAATTAAATTAAATAAAAAGCATTTCCCAGGTAGTGTGCCTTGGCTTTAAACATATGAAAATTATTGATTTTTGTCACATAAATTACATTTGTTATGTAACAATTGCTAAAACAAGAAAAAAACGCTTTTTAAGATACTTCACTGAGCATTCACAGATAGCATCAAATAAGCAGCTAATGCCCCAGCGTATTTATTTTGTTTAAGCATTTTCTGCATAACAAATGAATTTATTTGATAAGAATCCACGACTTTGTGTGTTAGATGTCATGGCACGCTATGACGAAAAATGATTTTCACTTCATAACTTGGTAAAACAAAAGAATAGCTATGTCAAACCATGTATCACTGAAAAGCATATAAAGCGTGCTCTTCAGTAATATGGAAATCAAGTAGGCGTTCCATTAGAAAAAATTTGGATTTACGTTTCACCGCCGAAGTAAAACAATTGCGAAAATAATTTTTTTGTGTTTCGGAGTAAATTCTCTAGAACACCCTTTTTGCTGCTGTTTTCTATTTTTGCTCGTTCCTAACATATTTTACTTAAAAAAATAAGATAATTTCGTTTTTAGCAAATATCTAGTAAGCCGTAAAGTTTTTTGAAAAAACAAAAGCATAAATAAATTGATCTCCAAAATAGCCAAATTTCTTCTAATCTAACCGACTTCGTATCTCTTACGAAAACTGCAACACCCGATAAAAAACCTAGAAGTACCAATGGAGTTGCCCCTGCTTTAGTGTCTCATCTCTAGGCTCCCCTTTATCCGCACGCTGCGCTGTTTTAGTTGAGTTTGCCAGGTTAAAGTGTCTGTCTTCCTTTTAACTTTTTCAAAGAAAGTATAGATGTGGCTACCACCGGTCCAGGCTTGATTTTCTTGAAGAAACTGCGTTTAGAAACGAATCGTACGTAAAAGCGTTGAAAAGAGAGAAAAGATCCCTTAAGTTCTCGCGGTTAGAACTTTCTCACAAAGAAATGGACTCATTTTCAAGACTTTTAGCGCATTTCAAATTAATCTGACCTAAAACATTATTACACTTATAAAACTCTCAAATATTTCCATTAATAGTTCTAACATAAGGTTATTTCTCCAATAATATGTTCATATGAACTTCCGAAATATTAATCTTTCCTTCTCTAACATTATTATTATTCTTTTCATCCGGTAAATGTCTGAGCGAGCTTTCACTTTCTTTATGCCGAGTTGTATATTATTTTACAGAACTTATTTTGAACATAATAGCATTTTCTTTGAAATTCCGTTCTTTTGTTTTACTTAACAGCTTTAAATTAGGAATTCCACCGCTTGCTATTAAATGAGCTCTAGCGAATGTTAGTTTTAAGTTTGTTATTCTTTACCGTCCTCGCTTTCACGTCTTTGCTAGAGATAGGTCATGGCCAAGTTGCAAAATACTCTTTTTTTAGAAGAAAATCTATGTAACATTACTTTAAATATATTTTTTAAAAGGATAACCACTCTTGAAGTTTGTAAAGTAACTGTAGTTTTTGTTTAATATTGACAGGGAGCAGCCACTTGTTAACACCGTCGAACAATTGAAATGCAAAAGCGCTCGCGAAGTTTAGATTCGTGATGGGCGTTCGATATAACGGCAGCAGGTTAGTAACAGGAGGTCAGAACGTGAAATATTTTATAAAAGAATATAACGTACTAGAAAATGCCGATCTCGACGATAATAGAGTTCGAAATTCAGTTTATTTTACCTTTTTGTACTTGCCAAACCGTACGGTATATTATTTTTGAAATTTCGTTTCGTTTTTAAAAAAATGTAAAAACGGAGTATAAAAATTTAAATCACGTAGAATTTACAGAAGAAAGAACCCCTTGATATTGGAATACAATAAAAATAATTTTTTATCCGGCGTTCTGGTTTTTCCTGTGCGCGCTAGACAATGCTCAGATATATAAAGCATTAAAATTCATACCACAACCGCTTCTCAATGGAATCCGATTCCCAATCACGACCTATTCTGCTTGAGGCATATCCACACGGTTTAAAAAACGGGTATAGTACTATAGTCACGAGCCCTCTCGTCTTCCACCACGATCCAAACGTTATTCAATGTCTGGGCAATATCTCTTGACTATGGAAAAGCAGTGTGATTGGGTTATCTCTCTACAAAGCTTCTGCGACGACCCTTTAGTTTTCCCCCTTGAAACCTGTTAAGGTAAATTTTCGTAAATGTAGGTCATTTAAGGGAAATGTTAAGTTGGGACTTTCTGTGCTTCCAGAGAAATTTCCAGCTATTAAGAGGGGAGAGACCGACCGACCGACCGGGCGACCGACCCCTATTCCTCGCGGACAAACGAAATTAGCTGGGTCGTAAAGTTATTAAACCAATCTAAATATTAGGTAGATTTGAGAGAACTGCCAGACTGAACTGTTTGCTTAGTATTTACATTATAGTGTCATCTGAAATGAAACTGATTAACTTCAAGCGTTTCCCCCGTTTTAATAGATTGATTCTTCCTTTTGCAGATTCGGATTCGGTTTGTGCGTTGCCAACAGATGTAGGAACTGAAAGAGTCGAGATAAGGTGAGTACGAATTTAGAAATTATTTATACATACATTAGAGAATCACTGACAATAATTTATTTTGTGAAGAATTAACTAATTGTAAGTAATACATCAGAAAATAGTAAGATATATTATTTAATCACGAAAATTGAAAATTCTAGAGTGGCTTTGTCCTAATTTAAATTCACGCATTACTATTTCATGTACGAAACGAAAAACCATTTTGGCCTACTGATTAGTTCACAGTGAAATGTAAATTTCTAATTTCATATGTTAGCTATACATGCAAGTCAAATTTATCAATTGTGTCGAAAGTGTTAAAATCTTAGTAATGAAGTATTATTACTCTCTAACAATCTTTTAGTATCGAAGCAGTTCTTCGATTAACCAACCCATAAAGTACCCGGCAATTAAATTTAGGAAGAGGATTCTAAAACAAAGGAAGAATGATTTGAATTTATAAAGTCTCACAGCCTTTTTTTCAAAGAACTCAATTAGACCACTCTTCTATCATGCTACTCTTTATTTTTCTTGTATCTCATTGTAAGTTGGGAGTTAACCTTTTTTCTACCGTTTTAATCGCATTTTGAATTAAGTTTATTCGTTTTTTAAGGGTTCTAGAAAGGAAACTTAGTAATTTAGTTTTCAGGAGTTTTCTTTTAGTCAACTAAAAGGTGTTTCGTAAGACACTCTATTTCAATTCTTGTGAATCGTTACGTTGTAAATGGGGGTAGCCTCGAAAACGGCACCGTTGACATAAATCAAAGGAAATGTGCTAACCAGCTACAAAGGGGGGAGGGACGGCTCGGATGAGATGGTGAGGCAAAGTACTCGATTTATTTACAAATTGGAAAGAAAATGTGGAAATTATAGGGTGCCAACCGTTATTCGCCTTTTCAGAGAAAATTCTTTCGATCCGGGGTACATCAAAAGAATATAATAGAACTTTTACACTTGTTAGTAACGATTTGTAAATTTCGTCAAAGTGACTCGCGTGTTTGGCATCCAGCTTCGTTCTGGAATCTTCTAGGGCGGTTGTAGAACTTCATCTTTAAACTCTCACGCTGTAACGGTCACAGACAATAAACAAAAAAACAAGCAAGATCCTAAAAGAATAATTGCGTAGATGATCGTTAGTAAATAGATAATTCAGTTCTTTACGTCATTATAATTTTATTAAGAATCCTCTTTATCACGAGTACTTTTCAGCATATGAAATACGATCTCTATCTTATTGCGTATGAACTTCCGAAAGTTCGTTCGAGTAAACTCGTTGGGTTCTGAGAAGAACCATTTCGGTGAGATCATACTTGTCATTATCAAGACTTCTGTCCTCGTTAGCCGAATAGACCTTACGTTATCTGCTATCTATCTGTCTTCAATGATGCTTCTCGGATGAAGACCGGAAGCCGATTTAAGCAGGACAACCTTAACCGTACAAATGCTTTGGTATTGGTTGTTTTGACATTTCTGGGATCGACAGTTTTTGACAATTCCTTGACTGCAGCAGAAGTGGTGCTATTGGTAGGTGGAGCAGAGGTGGATGGTGGGTACGTCTCAGATGGGTTTGTCGAAAATTGGTGGCGAGTTTTGAAATGGCAGCGATGAATCTGGTCCAAATGTGGTAGATGCTAGTGTTGTGGTGGGACATTCATAAGAGAAACAATGCTAGCGCATTTTCTTCCCACAAAGAGTCATCACGCGTATGTTGAGATTGTCCTGCCATTTCTCTATTTTGTTGGCTTTTTGTTTTATATTCAACGTTGGCTATCGTTTTGGTGTTTCTAAAATCGATTTTATTCGATGTGACTTTTACTTGTTGTGCCAGTGATTTTTACTTTTGGGTTAGGTAAGATGGTACTGATCTTCCTGTGTCTTTTGACCAGCGATGGTCAAGCTTGCTCTCCTGGAACCAGAATCCTCACGTGTAAAGGCAAATTTATCCGCAAAAACCAATTTTCGAGCAGAAATCTAATCGAACAATGCAAACACGTTTTTTCGCCATAATTACGAGCCAATTCGAACCCCTTGTTATGAAGGTGATCTTATTCTTGTGTCTGTGTGGCGGCTAGAGAAGCTTTCCGACGCTCATATACAGTGTGTCCCAATTTCGATGCTCACTATTGGGATCTCGGAAATTGTAAGAGATACGACGTCGGTTAAATTAGAAAAGATTTGGCTATTTTGGTTTACTTATGCTTTTGTTTTTTCAAAAAAGTTCACGGCTTACTAGATATTTGTTAAAAACGAAATTATCTTTTTTTTTTAAATAAAAAGCATTTTCCACTTAGTGTGCCATGGCTTTAAACGTATGAAAATCATTGGTTTTTGTCAGATAAATTACATTTGTTATGTCACAATTGCTAAAACAAAACAAAAGACGCTTTTAAGATTCTTTATTGAGCATTCACAGAGCATCAACTAAGCATCTAATGCCCCATAATAGCGTATTTATTTTATTTTAGCAATTTTTGCATAACAAATGAATTTATTTGATAAAACTCCACGAGTTTGCGTGTTAGATGTCATGGCACACTATGATGAAAAACGATTTTCACTTCATAACTCGGTAAAGCAAAAGATTAGCTATGTCAAACCCTGTATCACTGAAAAGCATTTAAGGCGTGCAGTTCAGCAATATGGAAATCAAGTAGGAATTCCATTAGAAAAAATTTGGATTTACGTTTCACCGCCGAAGTAAAACAAAAGACATTTGCGAAAATAATTTTTTTGTGGTTCGGAGTAAATTCTCTAAAACACCCTCTTTGTTGTTCTTTTCTATCTTTGCTCGTTCCAAAGATATTTCACTTAAAAAAAAAATTAAGATAATTTCGTTTTCAGCAAATATCTAGTAAGCCGTGAACCGGTTTGGAAAAACAAAAGCATAAGTAAACTGATCTTTAAAACAACCAAATCTTTTTTAATTTAACCGACTTCGTATCTCTTACAATTTCCGAGATCTCAATAGTGAGCATCGAAATGCGGACGCACTGTATACTCTACGACTTGTTTTTAAACCTACTCAGCTTGTTTTCCTGTTTTAATTTAAGGCTTGAAATATTATACAACGGGAAAACTTTACTTAAAGCAGTGTAAAAGTACAATCGGTCAATCTATCTTTAAACAAGAGGATCCAATCCGCAATCCTACACAATACAATTTAACTTTCTAGAATATGTTTGAGATTTTTTTATGCTGAAACAGCACATATAATTTATTACGATACATGCACTAATTAATTTTTATTACCGCCAGATGACTGATACTACTAAGATCTCGATCGTTGCACTACCCCTGATTTGACCGCAATCGTTTTAATTAACTGAGAAACATTAGGCTGCCCCCAGAGTTCACATATGCAATACCATCGAGGTTAAAAATGCCCTGGACGACCATTAATTAAATAATCCAAATAGTCTTCTTGTAGACGAGATTCCGTGGCGCGGACCTAAGATGATTTTGGATTGAGCTTCAGCTTACAAACATCTTTAAAATCGTCCTGATAAACAGGAGAAGAAATACTTCGACAACACTTTCTTCGTGGCAAGAACTGCGATGTGGTTTTTGTTTCAAATAAACGAGATCGCGCAACAGGCACAAAAGAAATGAACGATAGTAAACAAACACAACTTTTACAAAGAAACACCCGCGCAACCACTGTTCTCCACAAGCAATCATTAGTTAAACCGAGATTGAACTTTTAAATTTAAATACAATGCAACTTTTAATTTTTAAAATCATTTCATAACAAAATCTGCTGGCAATAAAACACGGAGACAACAACGTTAGCTTTACTTGACTCAAACAAATTGATACTCATCAAGATCTATGCGAGTGTGTTTTCAGAATAATGATATTTTGTAGATGAAATCCTGCCTCGGAAATAATATTAAAAATGATCTTTACATTTGACGATCTCCTAGTTTGATATTTAGAAGATATTATTTCGTGGATATAAAAGTACCGTAACAGATTGTTATATTCATTTGAGTTAACTTCAACTTCCACTGACGTAGCCTTGTGAAGGCAGTAAACGAACTTAAGAATCTGTAGTCTGTTTCTCCTGCAATGAATTTTGTTAAAACGTTGAAACTTCTTTCTATTGAAAGTTTGAATTCATGGGACCACTGTTGCAGAATTAACGCGTGAGCCCGGAAGGACATTCTAACATTTTATTTATGCATCGTTTGCGTTGAGTTATTCGACATTGAATGTCAGTGTATAATGTAAAGTAAATTCGTGAAAAAGCATGATTACGGACGTCTATATGAACAAGAAGAAATCTTAAGACTAGAAGGAAAGAATGTCATTTTTATTCAGGTGTTCTCACTTTGCAGAACATATTCGGTTTAATTGTCACGAATTTAATAAGAAAATTTGAAAATGTGTTTTGTCTTTTCAATGTTTGCATACCTAATGCAAACTCTACTATACCAGCACAAAGCGAAATTCTTGTTTTGTTTCTTTTTTTCTTGGAAATTCAAATAATGCCCATTTACTATAGATAGGCATTCATACATCCAGTAGACCTTAATTAGAAACAAACTTGTTTCTATTCACACTAATCCGTTTCCATTAATTACGCAGAATAGCTAATAAAGACCAATATCGGTGCGTAGTTTGGCTTTATGAGATTTTCTGTGTTTACTATCAAATATTAATATTCTAAGTGTGTAATTCTATTTATAATACTGTATATGCAAACTTTGTGGCAAATAGTGGAAAGTAACTCCCCGAAACCGTAGGTGTACAGCAGCAGAGAGTTTAGTGTTTGTGTTAAAAGTTCCCTTGGATTGTTGTTGTTATTAAATATTCGACCATTATTAAGGGTAACTCAACTTGCTTAGTCAAACTGTACGATGTTGTGCTTGAATCAGCAAATAATGAGGAGGGGTCATGTATAAACCCTTGAGAATTCGAATTGACTCTGTACCAAATTATAATTGAAATTTGTATTCTTTTAACTTTGTTGAAAACATAAACCTATTTCTTGTTCTCGTTATTGCTATATAATACAGTTTCAAATAACATCTAAGGATATTTCCTTTTTATAAGGGAACGTTCAAATATAGAAGTAGTTTTTTCTATATACGTTTTCAATAACAGCGGTCGGTAGTAGGCACGTATTTGCCAAATGTGTATCAGTATCCATATCCACAAACAATTCATTTCGATCAAACAGAAAGAAGGGAAAAAAAAAAGGTCAACGTCTGTTCATTACGGACCACGCGCGATTGATTGAAATTCGGAGATATCTTCCCCATACACTCTCATCTCTCCTAAATCAATACTGCGAATAATTCTCGTTGAATTTAGTTACTACAGATAACCTGAAGTGGGGAGGGGGACGGCAAATAAAAAGGATTTGTTCATTTGAGAATTTCCAAGCTTGTTGTTTGGTTAAGGGCCTTTTGGTAAATAATAGTCCCGCCTTGAAATATTGTGTAATTATGATTTCTGTAACCATTTCGGTGTAATTGTTCGAAGTGTCAGCTTCTAACTTTAACAATTCCTTTCAGGTTTCTATTGGATTAATTATCTTACGGGCTTCTGATAAGAAAAACTAGAAAGAGTTTGTCATTTTTAGTGGAGATATCATATAGAGGTTTCCTTATTAAGGAATATTGCCGTGTCTCCACCGGAATGTCACGTATAAAGAATTAGGGAAACCGTAACAAGGGGAGAAAAGTAATTTAAGTGAGATGAAGAATATACAGAGTGTTTTTCCTAAGAGGAATTTCGATTGTTTGACTTGCTATTTAAAAATATTTGTCATTTTGTGCTTAGAAAACTGAAAAGCTCATTAGAAAGTTGTTGGAGCTTCTGCTTTTGGTGCAGAAATGCCTCTTGTAAACAGACGCAAAAAAAGGTCAATCTGAATCTCCATAACAAACTTTAAAAGGCGCGATGGATTTTTCTTCTTACTTTCTGTTTCTCTTCGTTCTTCATTATTATTACTTTTGTTTTATAATTTCTCAGCTTAGAAATAAACTCAACACTCAACAAGTGCACAAGAAGCCTTCCGCTCCCTTGATAGTTAGGTCGTTCATTTTTTGTTGCCATACCAACGATAGTACAGATGACACTAAATAATAAGTTTGGCTACCAGAATAAAATCTTGATTGCTTCGTAATTATGAAGCTTTATTGTGAAATTATGGAGGTATAGAAGGAGAATATACGGAATTGAAAACTGTTGCAATCACGAATATTCGAGCAAGGATTATCAAAGCATAACTTCTTTCATGCGATATATACAGGGTCGCTTAAAAGTATCTAAACACGCTACCTTCGCAGAAACGGTAAGAAAGAAACAAATAAAACTTGGAGAACTTAAAGTGGGTATCTTTTGCCATGTTTTGCGAAGGTAATTAAAAACAAATCTTCAATTGTTTTTTTGTACGGCCGCCATATTGAATTTTTTTAAATGGAATACCATGAATACGACCCCATATTTGAATAGGGATTTTTAAGACAAATTCAACAATATAAGGGTTGCTATACTTATCTTGAAAGGTTTTGGAGATAATCGCTATTCTTTTGTCAAGGATTTCACTATTAATCTTTAATCAAAATCCGGCTACCCGTGAAACAGCAGAGGCAATGGAACTAAAAAAACGATGTGCGATTATCTTATAAGTAGTTAAAGTAAAAGAAAATCGTACACATTTTGCCCTTAGCCTACTACTTATTTAAAATAATAGATCGATGCTAGAACAAACGAAATTTATGGTGGAATAAGAACAAATAGTGACGAATTGATAATAACAAAAACACAATATAATTTTATAACAAGTGTTTGAAAGGCGTTTCCTTAATTTCTTGGAAATGAAACAATCTCTTTTGAAATTTTCGCAAGGAATTTTGCAAATAATCGAGGGGAACTGCTTGCATTACGAATCCGTCCTTGAAGTTAGAAAATTCTTGACAAAAGAATAGTGATTATCTTTAAAACTTTTTAAGATAAGTATAGCAACTCTTATATTATTGAATTCGCCTTAGAATTTACTATCGAAATGTGGGGTCATATACAGGGTGATCCATTTAAAGAAATTCAAGATGGCGGTCGGACAAAAAAATAGAAGATTTGATTTTAATTTCCTTCGCAAAACGTGGCAAACAATGCCTACTTTAAGCTCTCCAAATTTCATTTGTCTATCTCTTATGGTTTTTGCAGGGGCAGCGTGTTTCCATACTTTTTAGCGACCCTGTATATCTTCTTTGTAATTTTGATGTGCCCAAAGTGAGACCTAGTCTTGAAGCATTGATAGCGTTTGGTGAAGAAGTTTTTGTTTGCCCAAATAGCAATAGTTAGATCACCATTTACATAAACGAATATATTTCTTTTTATGACTTTTCGATGTTTTTAAGTATGACATTAGTACTCTATTTTCTAATTTTGAATCTTGGTTGTGGTTGTCGTTGATAAAGTTTTATGATTGTTAAGTTAATGGATAATCTTCAAAAACTGAAAAATAATTTCAAGTGTAAACCAAGCTGGGTGGCATATTTTACCTGATTGAATTGGTTCCGTTGTCGTTATCTCAATAATCTCTATAACTTAGGTAGATGCACATAATCTCACAAATTACATGTTGAGAATAGCTACTGTTAGAACATGGCAACGAAGACGGATCCGAATTACTTGCAATGGCTTGGACTCGATTACGTGACTTGAACTCGATAGTATCAAATCAGTTCTCCACTCTATTTATTATTAATAATGATATGAATAATCACACGCGCACTACAAGTCAACTAAAATTCTGTCAAAGGTTTGCGAGTTATTGGAGAAAAACACAATTGTCGCGACCTCTAGTGGAAATTTAAAAGCTGTCGAGAGGATGAACTGCTGCCACAACAGTGAAGGACACCGTTAGAAATAGCCAAAACTTATAAATGTTCAAATCTTCAGATTTAGAGATTTAGAGGCAGCTCTGGCAACGTTGGTTGCAGCTGTCCTTTATCCTCTTTTCCACCACTGTGATATATTTTGACGAAATCTAGCGCCATCTGTTGGCTGATGATTGCGACTTACCTGGCTTGACAGCATCGCAGGTTGAGCGAATTGTTAGTTTACATACTAACAACTCACCAGCAAAGCCACGAGCATGAACAGGAATAATCTGGACGCACCTTGAGAATTCATTGTTATGAATCAAATCTAAAGGGCGATTCAGAAAATTTCTGTCTTTGGTAGGCCACAGAAAATGTACAGCGTACGTGTTTTCTTAATACTGAAATTATCTTAAAAAAGTTCCATTTCCTTGGATATTTGGATATTGCGACCTCAGAGTAGGGAACTTGGGGACGCTCGGCGTCGCAAGCTGAAGAGCGCAGCGGGTAAATTCGGTTGGCTTCTCTCGTGGGGTGTCAACCAGCACAGAATCTGGGTGTCTCATCCTTCTCTTGCACGATGGCGATGGGGGAGGTGTTTTCGAAAGGAGACAGCTCCACTTGCTGGTTGATGGTTTTTTTCTTCTCCTCGGTGTACCGATATGGGCGTTGCCGGTACAGGGCGTTTTCTCGAAGTCGAATTTTATGTTTTTTGATCTGCGTGGTAGAGCACCTGGAAAAGTTCGAACTGGAGGGAATCGGGTAAATTGTGCTGGACTTCCGTAGGCGTTAAGGGATGCAGAACCTCTTGGGGATGATCCACAGGGTTTACTTTGTAATGAATGGTTGTTCTACTTGATGTACCAAAGTGTACACCGATGACGGCGGCTTGACGCTCGAGAGACTTATGGGCCAAAAGAGTAATTTCCTGAAGCTTGATGCTCACGTAAAATTCTCGAAGACACAAACGGACAGATCTGGAAGTGGAGCTGTTGATCCTCAAGAATCTGGTGTCTCGGGTCCGTGATAGCGGTGCGGAACTGACGTGGAAAGGCTGGGACCTCGATGGGTGAGTTAAAGGCATGGTTCGAGATAAAGCTGTGACAACTTCGGTGGTGGCTCATGCTGGTAGACTGAATGTGAAAGAGTACGATAGAAATAGCGCATACGACAATTACGAAACCATATCCAGAAATATGAGATCGATACAGGGTACAGCGCGAAAAAAATATGAAAAACGTCTTCATATACAGGGTCGCTATAAAGTATGGAAACACGCTGTCCCTGCAAAAACGGTAATAAAGAGACAAACGAAATTTGGAGAGCTTAAAACAGGCATTTTCTGCCATGTTTTGTGAAGGAAATTAAAAACAAATCTTCAGTTTTTTCTCCATACGGTCGCCGTATTGAATTTTTTAAAATAGATCATCCTGTATATAAACTCCACATTTCGAGAAGGATTCTCAAGGTGAATTAAATAATATAAGGGTTGCTAATATACTTATCGTGAAAGGTTTTGGAGAGAATCGCTATTTTTTGGTCTAGGATTTCTTAACTTAAAGGACGAATTCGTAATGAGAGCCGTTTCCAAGGGCGCCTGGAGGGCTTACAAAAACAATTAAATGTATACAAACAAAAATAATTTTATGCTGCCGATAAACATGGAATTGGACGACAATCTTTATTTTGCCCTCCCCCCCTGGAAAACATCCTGCGGGCACCTTTGACCGTTCCCCCGGATTATTTGCAAAATGGTTTGCGAAGTTTTCAAACAAGATTGTTTTATTGCCAAGAAGTTAACGGTTATAAAATTATATTGTGTTTTTGTTATTATCAATTTGTCACCGTTTGTTCTTATCTCACCATAAATTTAGTTTGCTCCAGCATCGATCTGTTATTTTAAATAAATAAGCTAAGGGCAAAATTTTTACGGTTTTCTTTTACTTTAATATTTATAAAATAATCGCACATTGTTTTTTCTAGTTCCATTGCCTCTGCTGTTTCACAGGTAACTCGATTTTGATAAAAATTAATAGTGAAATCCTTGACAAAAGAATAACGATTATCTCCAAAGTCTTTCAAGATAGGTATAGCAACCCTTATATCTTTGAATTTGTCTTGAAAATCTTTATCAACATATGGGATTATATACAGTGTGTTCCATTTAAAAAAATTCAATACAAAAACAATTGAAAATTTGTTTTTAATTTCCTGTGCAAAACATGGCAAAAAATATCTACTTTAAGCACTTCAAATTTGATTTGTCTATTTCTTATCGTTTCTGCGGGGGTAGCGTGTTTCAATACTTTTTAGCGACCCCGTATAGGCAGGAAATTATTTAATAAGTTAGTAAATGAAATAAAGCTATTAAACCTAGAACTGTTTAAAAAAGTAGTCAAGATTTTGGGATGGATCAGTCCAACTTCAATTCTACGCCCATGGTAAAGATGCCAAATGCAAAACTACATAAAATAATAGACAGTTTAAAGTAAAAAGCACGCGGGGAATCTCATCTCGCCCTGTTCTTGGAATATTGAGAAAACAAGAAATTTTAAATAAATCCCTGACATCCTGTATCTCGGAAACGTTGCGCTTTAGGAAAAATAGTCTTATTACAAAAAAGGTTTAATTTTTGTCGATGAATGTGCCTACCAAGTATTTGCACTCATTCTCAAAATGTGTATGTGCTTCTGGGAGTCTAAAAATACATCGCGTCGTAGTAATTTGGTTGGAAATGAGATCTAAAGATTGCAAAAGATGATTTGTGAGAAGAAGTGATATGCATTCTTGCATCATTTTAAGTTGCCCGCTTGAGATGAAATGCTTAAAAATGCCGGTAATACACAGAGCACATCCGTCGACACATTCCACGACGAAAAGGAAAAATTAAAACCACGAAAATGACTTAACATCACTTTTCTGTCTTGGTGTCACCGCGGGTTCTTCGGTAGGATAATTGAATGTAGCCGAACTACACGAGATGAAGAAAAGAAGAAAAAGACCCCTAAATTGTCGGTAATGGGTTTATTTACATTCTGGTTGACTGAATCGACTGAGATTGGTTTTCATCCTATTGGTTGTTAAAGAAAGTTGCACGAAGTGCTGAAGCAAACTGCACAAATGAATGTATGGGACCGCCACGTTATTTCCTTGAGAAATCATCAGAGGAGTGAGGGTGAGTTTTGTCTTCAAATTAAGCCTTAGTAAACAAGATTTTTCGATAAATGTTTAATTTCGCGTTTGTGGAATGTTAGAAAGATGTAAAGTTTTGTTGGGCTTTAGCAACCTTTATTACGAACATATCAAGATTTTACAAGGTTTACTTGTTTATTTTTATAAAAGGGATAAAATGCCTGAACCTATTTCTAATAATACCTTAATAAGGATTTGAAATTTAACAATGGGCGTGTTAAAATTCTCCCTCTGATTATGTTTATCGTGTAACTTTCTTTTACATCTTAAATATTACCATGATTACAATAAATTAAAAATGATCCAGCAACTTCTATAATAAATACTTCCATATAAAACTAACACGATAATTTTAGATTTTTGAAAATTCAGTATTAATGCAATCTCGTATTATTATTAATTAAATTAGAATCAACGAACAGATTTTATGTTGTCTAAGAGTTATTATTATTTATTATAGCACTTTCGACAACCAACCCTGCAATTTCCATTTCGTTTATCTCCCATTTTCTTAATCAATACACACAACGATGTATTTTACTACCAAATAGCACCACAACAGACAGTACGATGTACTAATTATAAACGTAATTCATGCGTGCAAGATATCCCGCAATATATTGATTGTAAAACAGATTCTCTGTAGAAGTTCAAAGTCCGGGTTGAGAAGGAGATGTGACGTTAACAAACCAGACTAGTAACCTGTCTGTAAATGAATCTATAACAATGCTCGCATAATGCATGTTAAACCTCAGAATAAGAAGGTTCAATCAAAGACGGTGGCGCGAGGATCCTCGATAGAAAGACAAAATTATGAAATAATCTAGGCTCTTATCACGGGAATTTATTTTGGTATCATGCGGCCAAGAAAAAAAAATTCATCAAAGACATTTATATATTACGTATACTGTTTAGATATGCGTATCATATTGTGATTTTTATTTCAGGCATGCGTAATTTCTCCTCTGGGATACTTTGATGAATTTTCTTTTTTGGATCGCTTGATAAACAGAGACATCGAAAATGATTACAAACCACGTGACCATGAAATTAACTGTTGGTTAGGCAACACATCTTGCACTATTGGCAGTTATGTTGTAATAAAAATAATACAGTTTTTCAGTGGTCTAGTATTGGACATGTGATAAAACAACTGCGTTAAATCTAACTTATCTCGACTAACTCACAAAAAGCAGATTTAGTCTTGAAAAAGGCTGATCTTTAAATGGAACAAAATAAACTGTAAAAAACGCAAAACAAAGAGACAACAAGAAGTTACGTACGCACGCCGATGTAATTTAAGGTTGGAAATATATTCGGGTGGGCGTTACTCCGTAGTATGGCTCTCTGTATTAAAATTCAATTTTAATTATTCAGAAACCTTAACCATCCGTGTGTCGCGCTTACATATTTTGAGATTTTGATGATTGTAATTCACATGAAATCCGAAAATTCGTAAGACCCAAAACTTTTGATGTTCACAAAACCTAAAAAGCCAAGAGGGACGTGAAGTGGGCCAGAATTCAGAACTTTAGATAGTAACACATTGTCAAAATGCAAACTCGCTGAATTTTCTTATTGGTCAGTAGGGAGGTGAGACGCGCATGCGCAGAGCAAAATATGTCTCTTTTTTGGTTTTTCGCTCATATCTCGAAAACGGCTGATCCTAGCAAAACAGTAACTATATACAAACTTGTAGCTGACTAAATTTCCTACAAAGTTCATTCCATAATTGCTTTTCTATCCAAATTTGAGAATCGTACGTTTTTCAAAAATAAAATTTTACACCACGATTTTCGACGAATTTCTAATAATTAGAATCAAGTGCTCCGAGATGAAGTTGTAGAACAATAAATTCTTGTTAAAATGCACGCATCCTTTGTTGTTTTTATGCTAATACATCAAAAGTTATGGCCATCAAAAAAACATCTGGGAATGTAAGGCATAACTACAACGAACGCCGTTTTGTTATCTTTGTTTCAAATTTCGGCGGCCATTTTGACTCTGTTCCCGAGGTGATATAAAAAAAAACTAAAAGTATACGTATCTCTTATTTCTTTGATATAGAATACGATTCTAAACAAAAAAGATTTTTTTGAAAATTTTTTAATTTTCGGCGGCCATTTTGACCACGTTCCCGAAGAGATATTAAAAAACAAAGACATCACGTGGTCTTTAGTTGTTGATGTAGAATCCAAATCTGAAGTCAAGATTAAAAAAAAAATGCGGACAGACTGACAGATTTCGCAAATTCAGTAACGACTCCTTCGGAGTTCGTTGAAAGTGTAGAAAATCATGAAAATTTAGAGAAGTGTGAAATATCACGTAAGGCTGTGGTGTTGGTTGATTTAAGGTATGTAATACAATAATAACATAATTACAACATTAATTAGTGAAAATAATTAATATTTATCTAATTGCATTATTAATAATTATAATACTCCTATTAATTACGATCAACAACATAAATGTATTACCTGCAGTAAAGCTCGGAACCGAACTCGATGATCCAAACGAAAATGGTGAAATCTACATCTAAACAGTGACAAAGAATATTCAGTAACATAGGGTTTATTTAGCTTCCCTTTTGAAAATATCGATTCGAAAGAGCATACAATATCCTTTCAATCACAATTTGAATGCCCAGATTGCTCCTATCTACTATGTAGGGGTTGCGGGCATCTCCCGGCGTGGATTTCTCCCGGCACGGATATTTCCCGGCATACACGTAAAATTGGAGTTTCAACCATGCTTAGTCTACAATATCATGTAGTAACGTAATATTGAGCTGGTTATAACCTCGAACCCAACCTCTAACCTAATTATTAACCTAACTTCTATCCTAACCTCTCACCTAACCTCTAACCTAACCTCTAATCTAACCTCTAACCTAATCTCTCAACCTAGCCTCTCACTTAACCTCTCACTTAACCTCTGACCTAACCTTTAACCGAACATCTAACAAGCTCTTTCGCTGATGACTGGTTATAACCAGCGCAATATTACGTTACTACATGATATTGTCGACTAAGCATAGTCGAAACCTGAATTCTACGTGTATGCCGGGAGAAATCTACGCCGGGAGATATACTTGCCGGGAGAGATCCGTGCCGGGATACTTCTGTGCCGGGATACTTCCGTGCCGGTAGACATCCATGCCGGGAAATCTTCGTGCTGGGAAAAGTCCATGCCGCGGAAAGGCCGTCGGGAGATGTATCTGCAGGGAGAAATCCGCCAGGAGCTGCCCGGTTCCCCTATGTAGGTACTATGACCTCTTGATTTGAGAAATGTAGTTTCGAAAAACTGTTATCAACTTTCAGGCACCCGAAACGTTGAAATTTTTATAGCTTTTGCTTTTTAAAATCGGTTTTCCACTTTAGGGAATATTAAGGATTAATTAAGCAAAGTGGCGAAAAAACCTCCAGAGCCGCCTGTATTAAACTATAGTGCGGCAGGTCGAGCACAGCCGAGCACCCGTGCTCCCATATAGCGCCTTTTTCTTAAACCTTAGTATCTCCCAAAGATCAAAACAGATAGTTTTTGAGATGTTAAACATAATTTCCAAAAACCAATCATTTTCGAAAAATTGAAAAACTCGATATTTCTAAAACGAAGCCAAGTATACCGCTATGTTACCTAACATATTTTGTCACTTTCTAGATGTAGAAAACCATGTTTCTTTTGGACCGTCGAGTTTGGGTCACCCTCTATAGTATTCGTAGATACTTTGAAGAAAGAGGGTGTCAGTGTATTGTTAAGGTTTATTCACAAAACAATAATATGACGGCATGTAATGCAAAGTTTATTAGTGATAACTAGTCTTAAATTAATTTATAGAAATTTTCGATTTTTACCACAATAAACTTCTGCGACTTTGACATGTAACAAACAAATGATACTGATTTGACCTTTAAACATAGGTATTCCGGCTAACTAGATTATTGTTATCAAAAAATCATTAGATCATCAGATCAGATTTTATTTTTTGTGGATAAACCTTAAGGGTCATCAAAAATTGGAAAGGTACAAAAAACGTTTCTAAAGAAAATATCTTTTTGGAAAAAAAATTGAAAGTTCTCAGCTTACACTAAAAAGTTATCACCAAATTTGTATTGCGACATTTTTGATAATACACTTACAACTTACTGATGAAGACCAAGACCATGCCGAAACGTGACTTATTGTCACAAAACATGCCATACCAAAAATTATAAAAATCGATCAAAGCCTACTATTTTTATACGCAAAGTTATTTTTTTCAAAAAACTTTCACGCCTTGTACCGACTTAACGAGACGATTTTGGATATAGGTAAGTTGGGTTAAATCTTCTTATTTTTATCCTAGGAGTCTGCAGTTAAGCTAGGCCCCAACTTTTTGGAGACACCCTGTATGTATGCATTTTAACCAGAGTTTATTGTTTTACAGCGTCACCTCGAAGCAGTTTACTCTAATACAAGTTTTATTTTTTACTTACCTTCTAATACATTTTTATTGTGAGGAGGAATGATGGAAAATAAGTTAAATTTTATTTTCCTTCAAGTAACAAAAATAAATGTAAAATTGTTTAAAAAAATTTAACTGTCAGTTTGATTGAGGTTGTCACGTGTTGATCATGGTGTCATTATTATCGATTATCCAAGTTGCATAAAATAATCACATTATAACCTTTAATCACAATTATTTGACGTTTGGCCAAATTATTTGACATTAAAAGAAAACAAATTATAAACTTTCAATAAACATTATCTATTGTATCACACTATGTATAATTCTTGTGTGGATAGATTGCGAGATAATCTTATAAATCATGGAAGCTTTACTACGTCTAAAGGTCGCCACAAAGATGCAAACAAAGAAAACATGGTTTTACAAGCTGTAGTTGAACAACCACGTACCTCTTTACGGCAAATTGAAAGTGCAACAGGCGTTTCCAAATCGACAGCCGGTGTTATCCTAAAAGGTTATAAATTCCATCCCTACCGTGAACGTCCTTGCCCAGGTCTCCAAGAAGGCGACGAAATACGAAGGCTAGAATTTTGTGTCAGTGGTACATAAGAAGTCAAAATCTGATCGCGAACTTTTCTATGAAAGTTTTATGGTCAGACGAAAGTCGATTTACCAGTTGCGGTTTATTTAATCGGAAAAATACCGTTCTCTGGTCAGATACAAATCCACAATTGGTTCGGGGAGTGAGACAAAGATTAGATGGGGATTTAATGTCAGGATAGGTATAATTGGTAGCCACATCGTTGGACCATTCTTCTTCAATGAAAACCTTAATTCTGAAAGATACATTCACCTTTTACAAACAAATTAGCAGATCGTATCATGGAGCTTCTCCTTGCAACCCTTCAAAACATGTTTTTCAGCAAGATGGGACACCTGCACACATTGCTCAAAAGATGGCCTGTAAGGTCACCAGATAATACGTCTCTTAATTTTTTTGTATGGGTTTATCTAGACACTCAAGTTTATTCACGACAATACGAAACAGTGGATGCCTTACAACAGGCAGTCATTGAAGTAGTAAACAGAATTACTCCGTTGATGCTAAGACAGAGTTGTGAAGCAGTTCTGAATCGACAGAATGGAGGTTTATTTGAACGTTTACATTAATATTAATTAGAATTAATTTAATTAGAATTTTCACTCGTTTGTTTGCAAATTATTATTTGGAAACCTCAAGGCCTACTATGGTTAAATCTTAATTTTGTATTTTAGTGAACTTTCTCTTCTTTAAACATAATCATACTTACATGGTTGAAAAGCTCTTTTTATGACTATTTCAAAAAATGTAAAAATTCAATATGGCGCCCATACGAAAAACAAAAGTTGGATACGAGTAGGTGAAATCTAAAAGGCCTAGCATTTTTCTGAAGTCTTTTTTGAAATCGTCATTAGTCGCTATTTCGTTCCTGAAAATATCGTACATTTATCTCTAATAACAAATAAACGGGGCAGATATTTGTCAATGTGACCATGGTATATAAATACGAAACGTTTTCCCCATTTAACCAACTTTGTATCTATTACCGTTTCCAATATCCCCATGTAGTTCATTTTAAAATGGACATACTGTATAGTTAATATTTTTGCTAGGACCAGCCGTTTTCGAGATATGAGAAGTTGAATCTTTTTGTTCAGTTCTTGTTGTACAGATAGAGCAACTTGATAAATAACTGCAAAGTACCGACACCAAACAAAGACGATCGCAAATTGGGCTCTTTGACAATTTCCCCTCCGCTAAAGGCGCTGTTATCCCATATTAAATTTGACAAATCTAAACGTCAGTTTATAGGTTTGAGGTTATTAAAATTTAAATTTTAGATAAAAGTGATTATAAATGCCTCGTTGTTGCGTATTATTCATGATTCTATACAAAGTTTGTACGAGCATGAGTATTTTCTATGTCCTAGACGTCAGTTTCATTATTTTCACAATTATTTTTTATAAAATGCTATAAAAAAGATTTTGTAGTGCTTCCGTAACCGTTTTTCGAATAAGCTTTTTTCTACGAGGGAAGGAGGAAATCCTCATGGATACCGCAACGCCCGTATGTTGCGGTATGCCCGAATGTACTGAGTCATGTCAGTACCCTACGGACTAAAACCTCCTCCTTGGCCAAGCGCATAAGTGCGCAGGAAGACCACTAGTATTACATCTGCATAGCTGTGGCATTTTGGTGTTACGGGTCTGGTTTATCTTTTCTAGTTTCTATTCCCGTTCTTTTCCGCCTTCATTCTCGTCATTATGACTTTTTCGAGGTAGCCATGTATGAGGTCTCACTGGTATTTGTTTGTAAGCATTTGTTCAGTGGTGTTTTCAGGCGTTAGCTGTTCTCCTGTTTGGGTGGTACACGGCTTCGCTCTCGATGGAATTTATCGCACTCGTATATGGCGTGTTCTACGTTATCCGGACTCTGTCCGCAAAAAATGCATTCGTCCAGCTCCACTTCTTTGATTGCATTTAAGTACGCTCCAAAACTTCCGTGTTCTGTAAGTGCTTGCGTGACATAGAACCCTGTCCCTCCGTGCTTCTTGTTGATCCATCTCTCAATGTTCGGGATTAGTCTTTTTGTCCATTTCCCCTTACTGTTGTTCCGTTCCCATTCAAGTTGCCATCTTCCTATTGTTCGCGCTCGAGCCTCCTTTCTGTTCCTATTTCCTGGTTCGATCTCGTGTAACTCTTTGCGTTCTTTGGCAAGGAGGTCTATGGGGAGTTCTATCAGTCCTGCAATAACTAGCAGGGCCTCCCTTGACACTGTTCGGTAGGCTCCACTTATCTTAATGGCCATTTTCCTCTGCACCTTCTGCAGCATGCTGCAGGTCTTTGCAATGTTTAGCCCGCTGACCCACACCGGTGCTGTGTATAGCATCTTTGAATGCACCACTGATGCTAGCATTTGTCGGGCTTTTATTTGAGGCATTAATCTACCTAAGGCATTCGCTAGTTGTTCCGCTTTGTTTGCTATGTGTCTGATATGCTTTTTACAGCTTATATTTTTGTCTAATATTACTCCGAGGCATTCGACTTCATTCTTGATTACGACGTTTTCCCCCTTTATTCTGATTCTTATAGGCGATACAGCTCTCCTTCCGCTAAATAGAACAGCTTCAGGTTTTTCTGGTGCCACTTCTAATTTGTTATTTTCAATCCATGTGTTTATTACCTCGAGCGTTTCATTTGTTTCCTTGCAGCTCGTTTTCCTCCTTGGCAGTTACTATTATTGCCAAGTCGTTTGCAAAGGCGTATAGTGACACGCCTTCCGGTACTTCGATTTTAAGCACAACGTCGTAGACTATGTTCCACAGAAGTGGGCCCAACACCGATCCTTGTGGTACTCCGCTGTTGATTTGTATCACCTCGCTATTTCCCTCACAGTCTTCGATTATGATAGTTCTGTCTTCCAGATAACTTCTGATTGTATTCGTTAGATAGTGGGGTATTTCCCGCCTTTCTAGCTCTGCAACAATGCCCATCCAGCTAACCGAGTTGAAGGCATTCCTTACGACTACACTGACCAGCACGCAGAGTTTTCTTGTGTGCGTGGTCCCTGCTTTAGCTGTCCTCGCTGTGTTTACCACTTCTTCTACGGCTTCCATGGTTCATTTACCTATTTTTAGTAACTTGTTATACACGTTTCTTAGAAGCTGGGGGTGTTCCTTGGCGATGAGTTTAACAACCTCCCCTGGTACTTGGTCTGGTCCGGGGGCCTTTTTGTTACTTATTTTTCCCCGGCTTCTTCTATTTCTTCTATTGTTATTTCCGTCATTCCTGTATTTCGCTGTCTGTTCCATATCGCGTCGTCGTGCTTTGGGAATAATTTATTGCATGCTTCTTTTATTTTTGCTAGCGGAATATTACATTGCTGTTTGCTCTTGAGATGTTTGGTTGCTATTCTACATGCTCTGCCCCATACGTCTGAGTCAATTTCAAAGCATATATGCTCCCAATGACTTTCTCTAGAGCGCTCAATTTCCATTTTGAATTTCTTCCTGGCCACTCTATATTCCTTTTCCAATTCTTTAACTTTTTCCTTCTGGTCACCGTTTCCTGCTTGGCGGCTTTGCTTCCTTCTTTCTCTGGTCAGCCGCCGTCTCTTTGCGACGCATGCTTTCCTAGCTTCCGCTATTTCCCCGTTCCACCAGTAGACAGTTTTCCGTTTTTCTATTTTCTTTTTTTGTAGTATGTCTTCGCAGATCTTCTTGGCGTATTCGATTAGTTCGACGTGATTTGTCGGCGTGTCTGTCTCCGATCTGTTATGTATTTTCGCTGCTATCTTCCCCTCATGTTTTTCGTTGTAGTCCCGCTGTTATCCCATGTTAAATTTGACAAATCTAAACGTTAGTTTATAGGTTTGAGGTTATTAAAATTTAAATTTTAAATAACAGTGATTATAAATGCCTCGTTGTTGCGTATTATTAATGATTCTATGCAAAGTAATATCGTAACCTTAACGTAAACTAAAAGCATATAAATTAGCGGAATTGCATAAACAGGAACAAACTTACTGTTATGTTTTTTTTATATAAAACGTTTATTTATATTTACTAATATTTATTTTTACTTAATTTATTACAATTTATTTCCAGTATTTATGTACACTAAATTATTTATTTATTTACGCACAGAAGAATTTATTTATCACGAATTAACATTTACTTCGTTCGTAACTACTAGCTGCTTGACTGTAGAACTGGCTTCTGCTCGGTCAACGCCGCCTTATATTCGTTTCCGTGTGGTTCTTGATGAGCCCAGAAAGTTCGCGTTCCTTCTGGAACATTCGACGGTGGATCAGTCTCGATAGTTCGAGATTTCTCCGGTACATTCGACCAGCTTGTTCGAGACTGTTCGGGACTTTTTCTAGAATATTCTAGGGGTGGCGCGTTACATTACCATTGATTAGATAAACTTTTACCAGTTTATCAATTTTATTTAACACTTTTAAAATATTATTATTGATTAAGTACATTCCGCTTGCAGGTTTTAGATAGACCAGTCCTTTACATAATTTATCAACATTTACAAGTTAGAATATAATTTTTTTTTCTATTTTATTACGAGGACGGGTTCAAAAAGTGTGATCAAGTTTTAAAAGAAATAATTTAATAAAGGTAGGGTTAGATCCCAACGGTGCTGTATCTGTGAGCAATGAGTGGGCAGTAAAAAAATATTGAAATATATACT
>VTPC01090572.1:570173-607294 GCA_011009095.1 Ignelater luminosus
TCTAAAAACTATGTGGTGTCTTCTTTTTTTGATATCTCTTCGGGAACATGGTCAAAATGGCCGCCGAAGTTTGAAAAAAAGTAACAAAACGAAGTTCGTTGTGGTTGTGCTTTGCATTCCCAGATGTTTATAATCGGTTTCAGTATTAAAGAACTCAGAGTAGGCTTTGGTTTTACACTTCTGCAGTGCACAACAAACATGCAGCAAATTCAGGTTCACAACTTAAGAGCGCAAAAATCATTACATACAGTATGTCCAAGATAAGGATGCACAGCATGGGGATCTTGGAAACGGTAAGAGATACAGCATCGGGCAAATGGGATGAAAGTTGGCTATTTATAGGACCTTTATGTTTACATCATTAGAATCGTGACAACAAGAGCTGTTAAAAACAATTTTCAATTGTTTTTCCGCCTATTTAAAAAATTGAGGTTGATGATGGTTACTCGAAACCGAGACATTCTACAGGAATTTTGTTAGCGTATTTTAATAGAGATCAAAAAGTGACAATGGAAAAGTGGTTTTAGTTTTCCGATATCTCTTCAAATAAAGGAAAGAAAAGAGAATAACGAAAATCGAGAAATCTACTTTTTTTTTAAATATCTGAAACTATCCAAGATATCTAGATTTTGCAAATGCCAACAAAAAGATCCTATAAATAGCTAACTTTCATTCTATTTAACCGATGCTGCATCTCTTACCGTTTCCAAGATCCCCGTGCTGTGCATCCTTATCTTAGACACACTGTATATTGGCAATTCATGTTTACCTAAAAATATACATTATTTAGTAACTTTGAGTGAAACTTCAAAGTATATTGTTATACCTTATCTCATTTCTAAATTTCCAATGCATTTCAAATGTTTAGGATATTAGTTGCATGCACTGTTATGCCCCAAACTTATTTATGTTGGTGTCACTATTTCTAGTTACACAGTTCTCACTAGAAAATCTTCTGTCAAACGAATATCATATGTCAAAATAGGGTTAAAATGCAGTAAATTCGTTTTTATGTGCAAATCAGTTTGGTTACAGTTAATATTGAAGTAGTAAACACAAAAAGTAAATTTTTATTCCAAATAATAAACAAACAACAAAAGGTTTTTTTAATGCAAACATTTACCTTTTCTGAATGACAGTCTAACCTCTGATTTTAAATAAAATTATATAAATGAGATAAACGATACAAAAATATCATGTCAAGGCCTACTATGAATTCTATAATATTGAAACAGATTGTACTTAAAAAAAAGAAAAATCAAGATCTACACTGCGGCGCAATGAGTGTTTGTCTAAAGAAAGATCGTGTTTCCTTTGCAATTTGTTTAATGTGTAGTAGTAAGAATTTTAGTTTTAGTTTAAATTATCCGAAAACCTTTGCTATTTGAAGGTATCAGACTACGCATTATAAGTGTTACATTGTTTTGGGTCTAATTACAAATAATAAATAATCCGGCTCGATAGCAACTAGAAAACGTAGTTCTAATCATTAGTCAGCTTTAGCACAATGCTTTTTTAAAGCTGGTTACAAAACGTCTGAAACAATACATTTTAGTGATGAATTCGATTTAAACAGCGACGTCACGATTGCAATAGGTTAAACCAATTCAAATCCAACCTAAAAACATTTTGGGTGTTTACATTGACTATTGCTGTATAATCGTATACTTCATGCTGAATAATCTTTACTGAAGATTTGACACTTTGACTAAACGGAGTTTTTCGAGTTTAGGTTAAAGCAAAACAAAGATCAAAAATGGTTCAAACCGTTACATCGTAGCGCCTAGATAATAAATGCAGTTCAAAAAAAGTTTTCAGTCGTTAAAAAACGACTATTCTTACTCTACTATTAAAAAAAAAGAAAAAGAACGCCCCCTTACACTTATGCTATGCCTGCGATGACTCTATATAGGCCTTATTTTCTTAGCCGTTATCTACCCTATGAGTATAGGCCTCTCTGTAGGTTTTTCCATTTCTGTTTATTTTGAGCGATTTTAACCTATTTTAGTCCTGCAGTTCGTTTAATGTCGTCTGCCCATCACATCTGAGGACGACCTACGCCTCTGCGTTTTCCGCATTTTACCTTTTGCTTACCTTTGCCACGTGACCAGCCCAGTGCCATTTCAACTTCACTGCTCTTTTCATCACGTCTTGCATGTCTGTTCTTTCTCTTTACCAAGTATTAGTTTGTGGTCTTCACTGTCACTTCTAGGATTTTTCTTTCGATGGCTCTCTGATTAATTCTTAATTTATCGGTGATGGCTTTGGTAAATACCCATGTTTCGGCACCGTAGGTGGTCACTGGCAATGTACACTGATTGTATAGGTCTTGTTTCAGTTTCAGAGCGATGTTCATTTGGAATATGTCTTTTAGCTTCGCATAGACTGCCCAGACTACTTTTATCTTTTAATCGATTTTCATCTATTGGTTTGCTTTTCCGATGGTAATTTTTTGCCCCAAGTACTTGTAGTCGTCTACCTTTCTTACAGCTTCATTATCTACTATTAATTATTGATCCTGTATTGTCTTCTTGATTTATCATTTACTTTGTTTTACTTTTGTTCATTTTTAGACCAAAACTTTCTGAAGCTTGTTTTATATCTTGCATTAGGGATGTTAGCTCTTCTTTTGATTTGGCAAAGACTACAATATCGTCGGCGGACCTAAGGTGATGTGAGTATTCACCTGATATATTGATTCCTCGTTCATTCCATTCGATTTTCTTGAGTGCAATAATTTAGGTGTTAAATTATCTCCCTGTTGCCCTCCTCTTCTCAGCTCCACCGTGTAGTTGGATTTGCATTGTTGCTTGTTGATAAATCTTTTCAATCATTTTGATGTAGCGACTGTATTTGGGCGTTCCGTAAAGCTTTGGTCACCGTCCAAATTCTTATCCTTTCTAAAGCCTTTGAAAGCCACCCATAATGGTATTCTATATTCTGTGACTCTTTCGATCAATATTCTCATTGTCTACAGGTGTTCCATAGTGCTATATCCGTTCCGAAAGCCTGCCTGTTCGATCGGTTGGTAGAAGTCAAGCTTGAGTGTTAATCTGTTTGTTATGATTTTAAAGAACAATTTATAGAGTTGCGATAGAAGGCTGATTGGCAGATCTTCTTGGTCTCCTTTTTTGTAAATTAGTGTTACTAGGGCATTGGACCATTCTGTTGGGATTTCTCCATTTTTAAGACTTCTATTAAGCAATCTTACCAGTTTGTGCAGCAGTGTCTCGCTACTTTTTTTCACCATAAGAATAAGATATTCGAGAGCACGAGATATCTTTCCACAATCCTCCTATTGATCTTTTTTGCATTATACAATCAAATCCGATTTTCAGGTACAAGGAGTGCTTTTTCAAAAAAAGGGCGTATTACACTTTTTACATATCTTTATCTTCTCTTTACTACGGTTAAGGTTTCGAGTCGCAAGAAATTTAAAAATTTCTCATCTCGAAAGTTCCTCCTGCCATTTTAATCGAATTTAGAGCCAGAATGGAACAGAATTGAGAGAGCTACGTGTTGAATCCATCATCCGAAAATAATGCCTCTAGAAGCGATAAAATGGATAGAGGGGGAACGGCACTTCCCTAGGTTTCGACGTCTTTTTGGTGGAAAGATTTGGAACTTGCTTACAAAACCACGTACAGGTCACTAAAGTAGGTTTACTGCAAGAGATTCGTTTTTCTGCTTCTCCGTTCCAGAGCCGTATTTGCACCATTTTCAGTTTTTTCGCGTTTTCGACCTGGAAGATGATCTTTGGGAAAAAAGTGTACTGAACCTTTTTTGTTCCTCATTACACAACGCACCAAAGTTCTAAAACTCGGATAACCGCCCCATAAAGGTCCAAAAAGGAAACAAAATACGTTTTTTCCAACCGACCCCAAAAAACGAGGGGAGCTACTGGTACCCACCTAAGCTTGTTGTCTTAATGATGCTCTTTAGTTTAAAAAAGATCCCAGCTTGGTCTGTCCATAATTAACCGAGTTACAATTTTTTTAAGTGGGCGTCTCGGCTTGCCATGGAGAAAAGTGCGGAGTTAATCGAACCGAGTCGGGTTTTTTCGAGTTGGTAGATAAACACTCCTAGAACACAAATCTCGAATATTATGTTGATCAGACTATCCGGGCGGTTTTGGGGGGGGGGGGATTGTAAAGTTTGTAGATTACTCAAACTGTTTCTTGGAAAGCTTGGGAATTTTTTGGTTTTTCGCCGGACATTCTCTTCTATCTCGCCATAATGATTGCGAAGCTACGTCGACCGGCAAAAGCCACACTCCCGTAGCCCTTATAGTTTCTGAGCTCTCTAGCGGCCGAATCGTAAGAAGTGCAGTTTGAGCGATATCTTTGCAAAACCCCACCATGATACCCCTACGGAAGCCTATAGGTTCAAACATAAAACTGGTCTCAATTGATTTTGCTGATTTTTGCCGCTAGGTGTCACCGTGTTCACCCGTTTCCCAGTTATCCCGATTCTTTGTTTTCAAGAAGGACAAAATTTCTAACTTTAACCTCTCCTTGCTCCCCTCCTATTTGACATTTAATGAAAAGCCCGCTACGACCGGCCTAGTTATTATTGTTATCTACTATTTAAAATTCTTTTTTTGAAAATTTTCTTTACACGATTTTATTGACTTTTACAACTTTTTTATATCATGAATAATAACAACTAAAGAAATTATATCACACTAGATTACTAGATGGATATCAGTTTTAAATCTCAACATACATAGAATTACACAGTTAATTGGAAATTTTGGGAAATCGCAGTATTTCTTTTTAACTTTGTTAATTAAAAAATAGTAGGCTATTAGAAAATGTTAAATACAAGTGAAACCAAACAAAACAAAACAGAAACATCAAAAACGTCAAATTCCCAGCCCCGTTATTTTTAATTAAAGCTTTACTAGAACAAATACCCATTGCGCCGCCGTCTAGATTTTGATTTTTTTTTTCTTTGAAATAGAACTTGTTCTTTTGTTGTTTTTTTGTTCAACTCTTTGTTCTCAAAAAAAATTTCCATGGCCTGCTGTTTTTGAAATGAGTAGAGAAGGAACAACAGGTTGTAACTGAGTAATTAATCGGAATAATACCAACAAACTCTATATGTATATTGGAAAAGCTTAGAAAACAAACAAAGGGCAACTTCCATTTGAAAAAATATAGACTTGCTTTTTGTCTAAACTTTGCTCCATTTTTTTTTAATAACCGAGTTACGGACGATTGTTGAAATGAGAAAAAAAATCGAACTCAAGCCCGTAATTCGAAAAAACAATCATTTTGTTTGTAGCTGCATTAATAACAATGATAGTAATATTTATAGTTAATACCATCGAATTTGGGATAGAAACGTATGGTATAAGACGTTTATTAGAAGACACTTTTTCAATATTCGTAATAATTATAGTCATTTGAAATAACCCACTCGGTCGTCCTTGTATACCTAAAATGAGTGGTTTTCAAATTTTAATGAAGGTCTAAAGAATGTTTGCCCAAAATTTTGTTTGGTATAGATAATGAAACAAGAGAAATGAATCAGTCTAACAAAATTTATGAAAATATTTAAATTAAACAAACCAATGTAGGGAATGTTTTGTAATTTGTTTGGTATTGTTTTATATTAATCAACAACAATTAGGTACACTCCTATTAAACTTTGTTTGTCTTGAGGCTGTAGCGAACTGCTAAATCTAAAATTGCGTATTATTATTATTATTATTATGCTGTATCATCAGGAGATATATTTTGTATTATGTACCATATTTCGTCTAAAAATCTGAAACTCAATTTCCAGTATAAGGAATAACATTATCGTTAAATGGTTAGGAAAACATCTTGAAAAGTTCGCTTTTCTCTGATAGTTTTATCCTCACGAGACGTAGGCGGGTGATAACACGAACCACCCGGAATCCGATTTTGCGTTGATTGCCCTTACGTTGTAATGTAATCGACTAAACTCCACCCTTTTGTCCTTCCCGTGATTACTGGGCAATAGAGCTAATTGCTCGGGACGAGTAATTATTCTAATTCAATAAAAAGGAAATTTGAGAAAGGTCTTAGAGCGCGCAACTCCTCAAAAATATTGGAAGGTTGAAAAATGAAATATTTACATAAATAGAGAGATACGCCGTAGCCTTTTTAATGTCAGGAAGAAAAAGAACAAAAATATTCTATTACCCAGAGAGGCCCTAAAAGTTAACATAAAATTGGAATAACGGATTATCGTGCTGATGTTACAGATTTTCTCCTACACGAAATGAAATTAATTTTCGAAGCTCACAAAATGCAAGACGTGATTTAGGAGTTTCGAGCAAATTGCGAACTGTTGGAATTATATAAACAGGGACAGTGTGGCGTTGAGTAGAGATTTGGGGATTCGGATGAGACATTGCTCGCCGTGGGGCTTTTTCGTGTAGCTGTGGATTTTCTTCGGTGGCTTTAACTTCGCTAAATGACAACCCCGGGCGCTTTTCTACTTCGTTCGCGTTTTCCGCCACAGGCGATTGTTACAGGATCAAAATTAAAAAAGGAAAAAAGGGAAAAAGGAGAACGGGTTAAACACCAAAACTTTTAAACTTTTTTTATAAAGTTTAATTAGTAATTAATGATCATGATGAAGATTGAAGCTAGTGAAACGATAAACTTAAAGGCGTATAAGATAAAAGTCTTCTTTAAAAGTTTAAAATTCAGGTTATCGATGAAACTCGGGTTTGTATGCACCAAATTTTAGACAAAATATGGACAAAATGAGCTCTTGTTATTACTTCGGCGAATTGCCGGAATTAAATTACTATAATTTCTACCTGTAAAGGCGCAGCATCTAATAACATCCGAAGCTTACTACTAGTGAGTACGAAATTGGACAGAAAGGTGTGTTACTTTTTTAAGCGAGATATTTATTTATAAAATTTTATTTTATGGAATTGTGTGAATTCTTATTGCTTATCGTCAAGAAATTGTCAAATTTACACTAATTGTCTAGTAAGGCAATTCGGGAAAAAGTCTTAACCAGACACAAGTGAAACTTCCAATTTCCGACTAAATTTTTTTTAAATACACAGAGCCCTTAAAAAATATTTCCTTTAATCAGGGCCACCTTCCTGGCAAAAGACCACTCAGGCCCGAGCTTTGTGCGATACGATTTTCGGGGGAGCCCACGGACGCTAATTGCATAGCTTATTCGATATTTTTTTTATAAAGCTGTACGAATAAATCTTGAGACGCTCAAATAGTTGGTATTGCTTTCAACTCGGAAGCTTTTTAAGGAAGGATGTATTATTCTGAACACAACACATGCGCTCTCCACGTGATCCAATGATGATCTAAACATTACAAATTAGAACTCGGGCCCGTTATAGTTACGGAACATGGGGATTAGAAGAGCCTTCTTAGCATTGCATTACAGACCAAGATGGAGAATATCCTATAGTACAAATTTTTGAAAATTACGATGGGATATGGTATTATCCAAGTTAAAGAAACACATTCGGATAAACAAATAAATAAAATGTTTGCTGATAAATTCTAATTTCGTAAGTTCAATCAAATCTGTGGTCTGATAACAGTGTGCTTACCATATTTCTTGAAAGGTCATCATTCTTTCATGTTTCTGAGTTGTCAGCGTTGTTTGTGGTTTTGCAGAGTACTGCATTCTTGTCAGGCCTTTGCTCATGAAGGACTCAGGTTTCTGCAAATATGCAAATTTCTGTAGACTTTTAGGTTTTTTCAGACTTTCGATCTTTGCAAAATTCTAAATCTTCTTACCAAGCTTCGCACTTTTCTGAGCCTTGGAAATTCTTGCAGGTCTACAGATTTTTAAAGATACCAGGGCTAGATACCAATTCCAGATGCGTTGGTAGTTATGTCACAAAGTCAGTCTTAATTTCAATCCACCGACTTTTTAGAAATGTCTTACGATATAGTCTCAAAATGATTTGATTGCCAGTTAAAATTGATTACACACCAAAAACTTATGGGCTTTTCATTATCTATCAAATTAAACTGCAATCACATCTGCAAATGGCCCCATTTACAGAAGGTGACACTAGAATACACAATTAACTTATTCGTAGAAGTTGCTCTGTTCGCTCTCGCGCACATAACCTCAAAATCTTAAATGAAACCCCACCACGTTTGATACGTCGCTAGAAAGGAAACAACAAAAGCAACCTTTGTCTAAAAACAAAATCTAAATCGTCCTACCGGATCGAAAGTTATAGCACAAAACTTTTCGCGTTTTAGTTAGAATTTAAATCGCGTTAGCTAAGTAAATAAATGAATTCCAATTGTTTTGGCGCTTATTTGGAATACAAAACGTACGCATTCCTAATTGATTATTGTAAATTAAACTGTCAATAGAAGATAAAAACAAAAGTGAAGGGACAACACGAAATAAGCAATTTTCGAAAGCATTTGGTCGTATTATGAGCTTTCTATTAAATTTAATAGACGTGTATTAAAAAAAATGAGATGATAGCCTTATGCAATTTTTTAGTTTAAGATGGAGAGTGCTAGTGGTTACCATGGAACTTGTCAGATATTTATTTTAATCGATTGCTTAATAAATAAATCGCTCATAATACAGTCCAATACCTAAACGTAGCAATTCGCCTTATGTAACGCAAACATGCGAAGCTGCACTAGTTTTTTTAAAATCTAAAGTACATATTAAAACAATCAAGATGCGACAATCGCAAAGAATATGATTTACCTTTGTTGTTATACAGGGTGTTTTGAAGATGACTTCAAATACTTGGCAGGTGAATTCCTCGACGAAAATTAAGCCTTTATATTATCTTTTTCCTAATCTGCACCGTTTCTGAGCTACAGGGCGTCAAAGTTTCATTTCGAATTTCTTGTTTTTTCAATATCTCAAGAACAAAATTAAATGTAGGGATGAAATTGTTTTCGCGTTTGTTACTCAAAAGTTTTCTACCTTTAAAGAGTTGCACATATTTGATTGTTTCTTTTGTTAGTGTTTTGATTTTCTATTGACAGTTCAATTTAAATTATTCAATTGAAAATGCTTGCGTTCATCTGTTTCGTATGCGAGATAAGCACCAAAACAATTGAAATGGCTCTCTTTACTTAGCTAACGCGATTTAAGGTCAGCACTAAAACGAGACGTTGTGTAACTTTTGATCTAGTAGGCTCTTTAAATTCTGTTTTCACCAAACGTTTGCTGTTGTTATTCTTTTTCTAACGATGTATCACAAGTAGTGGGATGTCATTTAAGATCTTGAGGTTGTTGTGCGAGAGCGAACACAGCAACCCTATGATTGACTTAATTAATTATGTATTTTAATGTACCCCCCTCCCCCCGCAATTGGATTGACGTGTTTTTTCTTATTTTGATATTTTCATTTGTTTGATTATTTTAAAGTGAACACACCTCATCGCACTTCGCTCTCCATTAACCTTCTTCACAGCTATATGTTATGCTAGGAGTAGGGCTGGGCGATTACGAATTTTAATAATCGATAATCGATTATTTCGATTAATCGGTTTTTCGATTCGAAATAATCGATTAGTCGGATAATCGAAATAATCGATTATTTGTTTGAATAATTGAATAGTCGATTAATTGGATAATCAATTAATTGAATAGTTGGGTAATTGATTAATCGATTACTCAAGATGATAAAGGAATAATCGAGTAATCTTGAAATCAGCACCTAATGTATTATACAGATAATTGACTAGCAAATAATCAGTTGTTAAACGCTCCATGAACTCAAATAGGAATCACTAACGTGCCATTAAGAAACCCAATCTGCGTAACCTACGATGTGAGAAACTTAGAGCCCCGCACGGGCCAAGATTTTCAGGCTCGGCCCGATTGGAGATAAACTTGACGCGGCCCGAAAAGTACAAGATCCGAACAGCCCAACAGACCCTAACGGCTTGACAGACTCTAGAGCTCGATAGACCTGACAAGCCCGAACAGCCCGGCAGCTGATAAATTTTTAAACTGAGGCCCAGCCTGGCCTGCAACCACGGTTTGGGGTGGGCCGCGCAGATATCCGACCAAGAAACCCGTCTTACGGTGCTGTACGAAAATCCTCTTTGGTTCAGTACGAAAATAATGCTTGTCTGGGTCAACACGAAAATCAGGTCTGTCTGAGTCAGTACGACAATCCTCCGGTGCGGTTCAGTACGAAAATGGTCTGCTTTGAATCAGCGGCCTAAGCGAGCCGACAAGCCCGAGAGACTCGAACAGTCCGACAGACCCTAACGGTGCGATTGACCGGACGTAGGCCTGAAAATCCCGATTAATTTTTAAACCGTCCTACAGTGCAGTACGAAAATTCTTCTCTTCGATTGAGTATGAAAATAATGCTTGTTGGAGTTAGTACAACATCGTCCGATACGAAAATAGTCCGTCCGAGTTAGTATCAGAAAGTTCTCAGTTCGCTTAATCATTTGCTTTGGATCAGTACAAAGATAACGGGCCGAAAAGCCCGACCGACTCAACAGGTTCGAACGGCCCGAGAGTCTCAAATGGCTCGACAGTCCAAGAGACCCTAACAATCCGACAGACATTATAATGGTCAGACAGGGCTAAACAACTTGATTAACCGGACGTACGCCAAAAAACCCGATAAATTTTTAAACTGAGGCCCGACCTGACTTGAACCCGAGCTTCGAGCTGCCTAAAAAGACTAGAAAATCCCTCCCTTGCATACGTCTATTGTCGACGCTTTATTTATTTTTTGTACCAGGTATTCATTGCTTTTAAATTGATAGTAAATTAACTAAACCTAAATTGGTATTGAAAGATAGATATTAGTATGAAAACTAAAAATTGATCCTGGAAATAGTTTAAATAAACCAAAATTAATTTTTGCAATTGCTTTTCACTTGTTTTTGTCAGCATTTACCTTGACCTTGACGGATGACATCTTAATTATTCAAGGTTAATTAATTTAGTTCATTTCTACCTATAATAACAGTATTACTAATTTTCGTAACCCAAAAAAGTCTTAATATAGGAGAAAAACACGATTGTCGCGACCCCCAATTAAAAAAACTAATTTAAAGGTGATCATCGGATATCACACTGTAACTAGAGCAGTAAAACATATCGTCAGAAACCACAATAAATGTTAAGAATCTTTAGATTTGGAGATTTATAGCCACTTCCGGCAACATTGTTTCTAGGTGATGATCACCTCTTTTTCCGCTACTTTGGCGAAATTTAGCGCCATTTCTCGGTTGATAATTTTCTTCTATTAAATGAACATCCAGTATTTGTCACATTGACAATTTAAAAACACAGTCCGAGCTAGTTCAGAAAAATCCCGGAAAATATGCGAACTAATTCCAATAACAAACGACGTCGACCAATCAGAAACGTAATTTTACTTGAGTGCAGTAACTGACAAAAAGTTCTTTCTATGTTTTAATTGACACTTCCGCTTTCGTTATTGTTTATTTCACTTTTAAAAATATATCAGTAGGCATAGTTATTTAACCCATCACAGTGGCATATTTATGGGGAAGGTCCTAAGAGTCTGAACCCTCCACGGTAGTCAAAAAGATAGTAATAACAATAGAAAAATAATACTCCAACAAATATAAAATTTTATGTAAAAGCATTTTCATTTTTCTGCATTGAAATTCCGCCAATTACCTTTCCTTTTTAAGAAACTTTGAACCGGTTTCTGCTTTCGTCATTAAACTTAAAATGTCTTACTTCTGTAAATATTTAAAGAAGCTTTAGTAGTTAGTAGGATAGTAGAACCCGGGCCTTTATATTTAAGAAATCTTTTCTAAGAAAACAGGTCTCCTCCTAGACAAGTTATGTAAGTACGCCACTGACTCATCAATACTCTTTCGTAGACGGAGAAAAAAACTACCAGTTAATTCTGCAACTAGAGGTATAAGCAGAAATTGTGGTAAGTTACGACGTTGTGGCGAGTAAAACCAGGAAAAGTGGCTTTAATGCCCGTGGAGACTAAAAGGTTATGCACACAGTAGCCCAAACGGCGGAGAAGGGAGGGATTTACAGAGTAACCTACCGTAAATTGAATTCAGAACTCAATTGATACCCAGTCTCGGCGGAAAACTTCACTAGGCTTGGACTCGATGCAGGAGGATTCTTTCCCCAGTTTACTTAATTTAAACGGCTGGCGGAATAGTCAATGACCCTCAAGTACTCTTATGCGTGAAACAACGTGCGAAAAATGTTTTTTCATTCGCTCATTCACAAAACATTGTTTAAGTACAAGAAAGCTGATATACGCTTTTGCACCCAATTTCAAAAAGCTATTAACAAAATGTTCACTGTTGCCAGTTGAGTTTTAAGACGAAATAATTATTAAGCGACAGTTCTTCAGTAACCAAAAGTTTGTTGTCTTCCAGTATCAGTAATATTTAATAGGCCTTTAAAACGAGAACAAAGGGAGGCGCCGTATTTACAATCCCAACATTAAGAATTGTTCAACTTACGAAATACAAACTTGGGGGATTTTATTCTCAACTACTCGCAGAATTTTGAAAAATATCCGATTAGATAATCGTAACTAACTTAAACAAAACAACCACTTCCAATAAGCGTTAATGAACTTTCAGACGATATGAATTTGCGGTAGAATATTTTAACGACGACGACGACGACTCAATAATACTCGACGGTGTATTTGTACTCTCTATCTGACTGACTCTGTCTGCCCTTACGCGCTTTCGAATTTGCGCCAAACCGACTCAAAACAAAGACAACGAAACAAACACCTCTGTCTTTACAATTTTCTTTCCTCTTACGACCCGCAACACACAAAGACGACAAAATTAAAAGACGGGATCATGCAGAAATCATATATAAACACAACACGCTCCCATATAAGGTGAAAATTAAATGTAAATTAACCCACATTAAAACAGACTCAGCCTGGGACAGCATCAGCAGGCAATTCCACGAAATCTGCACAGCTAAAATGCGATAAACGATTTTACAAAGAAACCACGTGTGTGTTTAAATAGACATAGTGCAAAATAAATTAGAAAATACTTTCAACTAAAGATTTAATAAACGACAATGACAAACAGCATAAGATTTTAAAATGACATTACAACGTCCTGGATGAGGCTAAATAATAACCCTTGCATAATGATGTAAGCAATTGAATCAATTAAACAATTAGGGAAAATAAAACCAAATAATTAATTAATCGGTTCCTTCAGTAATTGCTCAACTCTTCAGCTATTTAATTGGGACACAAAATGGCCGGTTAACAGACACAGACGGCTTGAATTCTAATAATCCGTTTAATGGGTTGATAATTCGATTAATCGAAATAATCGATTTTCTTAAATGATAATTGAACTTTCGATTAATCGATCAATCAATTATTATGCACAGTCTTAGTTAGGAGTTGCTCTAAATTACTGTCAGAATTTATGTGATTGCGGACAATTATATCGACAATACGATTTAGGTTCACGTTGACGATAGTCGATAACACTACCTGAGTAGCGAAAACGTCTCGATATTCTCACTGGTTTCGTTGTGCGTTTTCAGTCCTACTATTCTTCTCTGGCTGGGTATAATGATGTTTATCGATGTTTCTCCCGGTACTAATGTGCTGACCAATGGATTTTTTCGTTTACATTAAGGACTTCACTTTGTATAAGTCTGTATTTTATTATTGAACTTCTTATCAGGCGAACTTAGAACTATAAATATACCGACTATAGAATATGGACGTTGAGAATGGCTTTTCAAGAAAATAAAATGTTTCTAAAGGTTCTGCGCGTTTGTCTAGAGGCTTAAAAAATATTGATCTACTTGAAGTCTCCGGCTTAGATAAAAAACAAAAGAATATCGCGTAAACATTAATTTTATTTTTCAACGTAATCCCCGTCAAGTTCAATGCACTTGGTCCACCTAACATATGTTCAAGTGCTCTTATTTCATCACTGTAAGCCGTTTCGTCCAACTGGTCAAAATAGGCGTTTGTTGCAGCAATCACAACTTCATCGGACTCGTACTTCTTTCCAGCATGAAATTTTTTCAAGTTTGAAAATAATCTAAAATGAGGTACCAATTCAAACCGCAATTCATTAATTTTTGCCATGGCAATAACTGATTTGTAGCAGGGTGCATTATCCTGGTGAAACAGAATTTTTGCTTTGCTAATTTTTTTTTGAATTTTTTTTTTAGCTGGACAAGTAGGGTAGCATAGTATGGTCCGTTGATTGGTTTACCCTTTTTAAGATGATCCAGAAAAAGAATGACCTTGGCATCCCAAAAAACTGAAGCCAAAACTTTTCCGGCCGACGGAACTGTTTTGGCCTTTTTCGGAGCAGGTTCTTCTTTGGCAGTCCATTGCCTCGATTGCTGATTCGTTTCTGGGGTATAGTGGTGAATCCACGTCTCATCTACTGTAATAAATCGTCGCAAAAAAGTACTGAATTGCGTTTAAACAAATCCAAACACTCCTCCAAAACTGTTTTGCGTGTCAGCTTTTGCTCCAGTGTAAGCAGTCGCGGCACCCATCGCGCGGATAACTTTCTTAGCTCCAAAAATTCGGTTAGTATATAACATGTATGTCCGCTCTGTTGAAATGCCCACAGTGTCCGCTATTTCCATCAACTTCAATCGCCAGTTATCAAGACAACTTTGTGAACTTTTGCGATAATTTTTGTTGTGGTGGCTGTTTTTGGCCTTCCTTAACGCGGTACATCTTCTGTGCTCTTGCGACCACGTATAAAAGATCAGCTTTTATTTCTATTGAAGATAAACCCTTAATATGAAAATATATAATAACTGCACGAATTTCAACTTGCCCCATTCTTACAGCATGCAAAACTTTAGCAACTTTGACAGCCTGTCAAACAATTGTTATTTGACAGAAATTTTTGTTATTTCGCAGCCAGACTGATAAATCTTGAAACGATATAACGCCGTAAAAACATCGCGCAAATTTGTATCCTATCTGGGTTAGGCCGGTGACTTTTCAATTTATCCTCGTATAGTACTGACAATCGGCTGCCGTGTAGTCGCCGTTAGCGTTTAGACTTTGTTGTGCTTAGGTCGAGGAAAATCTGACAGCTTCATGAACAGGGCTATCTTTCATTCAATTCTAGCTGTTGGAACACATGGAGTATGGATGTAACACCATCTACTAATGAAAATGCATGAAAATAGAGCGAGATTCGTAACAATCAGAAAGTTTTATAAAATTTCATCACCCTGTTTATTTTACAGAACCTTATAAGTTCAAATCTTTCAGGTTTCTAGCGACGAAACTGCAACGAAACAAGTTTATTTTGTTAACTGCCGTGTGATATGGACGGTAGTAGCAGGAATTCAACCAAACCGTGTTTAGGTATCTGCTACCTTTCCGTTTGGAGATTTCTAAAGACGGTGAAATTTTTGTAAATTTCGACTCTGACTGTTGACAGCAAGTCTGATGCTGATGGTAACTATATTCAAGAATCACTGAAATTGAACTTGTAGTTTCCGAGATTAAGAAAGACACTGGAAGGTAATTCACTCGCTCCCAATTTCCATTTTCTCATTAAAGTAATAAATGAAATAATTTGCTTAAAATCTAAAAATTTCGAGTCTGCTAATTCATTGTAAGACACTCTGTATACTGGAAGATAATCAAATTGGAATTTTTATACATAATGACCGAGATATCATGTATTTATTGCCGAACTTCGAATATCAATACCTCCACATCCAAATGAGATTGTCGAGAAACGCCATTAAGAAAGTTAAATGTTTATCCGTCTAGTCGCTAGAATTTATCCTTTAGATGTGTCTTTTGGTCGAATCTCATAACATCATATTAAAATAATTCTTACGATTTATTAAATTCGTCAGCTCTCAGTAAAGAGTTTATCGTTCTCTCTCCAAGTAAATCTAATCTGCGTATTAAAATTGAAAATGTGCCCGAATCCAACTAAATAATTCCGAGCTGTAAATTTCCAAGTTTGAATTGTTAATTAAATTTGGAATGTTGTAGCCTCCCGAAATTTACTGCATTTTCTTCATTTTATCTTTTCTCATTTGTTAAATAATTTCGTTTCACTGACCCACCAGCACACAATAGATTTACTACCAAAAGCGCGCCCGAGAACGAGCGACAACGACGGCCTCTCTTTTAAAGAAAACCCCACAAAAGGCGGAAAAACAATGGAAGCGTCGAATGCCAATACACTGACTGCTTGCTGTGCGCCGTATTAATTCGGCTATGTTTTATTGAATTGTGTGCGAATTTATTATTATATTATATTATACGGCAGAGGCGTTCGACGGTGGATGGTATTAACGGTGCCGCGTTCCTTTTGTTTTAATGCTTAATAATTATTAGATGAAAAGAGATAACTGTGCTCTTTGAGTGTTTTTAATTAAATATGTATGCAGCAATTTTTGTGGTTACCGCTGGGTATAATTGAAAATTGCGAGATACGCTTTTAAAATATTCAAAAGCCTGACAGTTTCTGAATAACCGAGTTTATTAATTAGTACAATTTAATTAAAACAGGATTCGTTACTGTCTTTGTTTCTGTTTGCTTTTAGAATAAATTTAATAATAAAATGTATTTCATAAATTAATATGGAAGGTGATGGTATTTGTTTTATCGAATATACGTATCTACTACGTACATACATATATAAATATCTCCATCTCGCTCTTCCCTATTTATTTTCCTGCTGCGTCGGCATCAATTTATTACTTTAATTAATTATTAATGTTGGGTTTAGCCGAATAAATTTTGTTAATTAAGTAGAAATTAATAATTCTGACAATCGAAATGAAACGAGAGGTGTTGATATCCCGAGGCAATCGACCTATGTAAATCATAGGTTATCATTGTTCGGAATAATTTCAGTGTCTGTATAAGAACCGATTGTGTTCTCTCTCAATAACGAGAAACGTTCCCCGTGTTAACTTCCGCATGAAGTAGTGAATTTTGTGGTTCGTTGGACGGGAATACGCATTCCTATGTTATTGTGTCTAGAGAGTGGCCCAAGATGTGTGTTTTAGATTTGCAGGAATCTGGCCGTTATATCTTTAGTCCCTTGTTTGTCTCCCCTCACTGTGCATCTGATCGAAGCATGTTGAGCGGAATTTTTTCAATCTGTCTGGAGGCTTCTGGATCCTTTTTTAGTTCTTTTTTTTCGTTCGTAGTTCTTTCGTAGTCGTTTGTGAATCTTACGTTCCATAAAGGCTCGCATTCTTTCATTCTCGAAATTGGTTCTCCAGGTTTATAGCTCGTTGGAGCTTACACTACGATAAGGATGATTGCGTTTTTACGTTTTTGAAGATTAAAAAGACGAAATTTACCCAGGTCTTTTACTGGATAGGTTTTAATTATAAGGGCAATTAGGTTTGCTCACTGGAGTTATTTTAGTTAATTATGTTTGTATTTGATGCATTTCACCGTGAATAACTTTCCATTAACTAGCGGAAAATTCGATGAAAAACACTCTTTTACAGACTCCTACTAATTAAGTAGACGTGCAATTTTCTGCTAAGGAAAAAAACAAACTACAAGAGCAAATTTTCTTTTATAATCATTCCCAGTAATAAAGCGTTAAAGAAACCGGTGCTAACTGTTATTAAAGCAAATATTATATAATGATGGCTGTTGGAAGTTGCAACGAGCAAATTAAAACGGAACGAATTGTCCTATAAATTGAACGTAGTTAAATATTTTATTGGGGCGAAGTAAACGGAAAGTTTTTATATCCATTTCGTTTTATATGGATTCATAAATGCACCGTTTTGTTAAATCGAAGTGGGTGCAGGAAGCCTATTTAATATATAAATTTTACGTATGTAATAATTTGAATTGCATACAAACTACCGACTGATAGTATTAAAATTAGTATTTTACAAGGTCCTCTATATAAAAGGCTGCTTATCTCGATATTTATTTCACGTGATTGGATCGAATTTGCTTGAAAATAAGATAAATAAATCTGAACTAATGTTAAATTATAACTTGCGCAGATCCCTGTGCAAATAACAAACAATCAATTGCTAAAGCTAATTGCTTTCGAAGCTTACAGAGCCGAGTAATAAAGATTTTAGTTTGTTTTCAATCTCACTTCCGATGATTTGTTTGAAGCCTGAATTTACCTGCTGTTGAACTGGTAAGTGTGGAATCACACATTAATAAGACAAAGAATAATAATAGAGTACAAAAAAAACTCAATTTTTTTTAAATGCTCATTTTACATTAGCTAGTTATAGTTTGAATGGTTTTTTCCATCTTTAACTGACTTTGGTTTTCAATTTCATAAAATATTATACAGTGATGAGCAAATGCGTGGAACCAAATTTGTTGAGGTAAAGGATAATGAGATCTAGTTGTCAAAATAAGTAGGTATTGTTTTAACTTGAACGCAAAATGCCCGATTTAAGTGAAAGTGAAAGAATAGAAATACTAATGATGATTGGGTTTGGGGACAGATGAAGAACGCATCGAGAAGTTTGTGATCTTTTTAATGATATTCATCCGAATCGACAAATATCACGTTTGGTAGTTACAAAAACTTTACAAAGGTGTTACAGAAGTGGCACTGTCGAAAATTTACCAAAAAGTGGAAAGTCAAAAACTGCCACAAATGAAGATGTAGCTTAAAATCTTTAGAGGAAAATCCTCATTTGTCTACTACTGAACTCGCCAATATGCACGAATTTAGTCGTCGTTCAGTCTGAAAAATATTAAAACGAGAAAAATATCATCCATACAAAATTTGCCTTGTTCAAGAACTCTCCATTGGCGCCCCTGAGAATATCACAATGTACACCACTAAAGCGTATTTTGTTTTAATTAAATTTTATTTTAAAGAACTTCGTAAAACACCTCCCATGAAAAATAAATACAATTCTTCTTTTTTCATCCTTTGTTAAATATATTTAAACACGAATAAAGGTCTTCTAAATGATAAAATGGGGACAAAGGTACTATAAAGTTTATGATGAGTCGTAACAATTAAAAATAACACAAACTTTTTATTAGCTAACGTTGAGAAAAAAGTCTATGGGCGCCCATGGAACTCTCCGATGACGACTTCGACAGAGGGTTAGAATTTTGTGAAACAATGTTGGATATTTGTAACAGTGATAATGATTTTGTAAGAAATTTGGTGTTAATCGACATAACTGCCGCTACTGGTCGTAAACTAATCCTCACTGGGTTTAAGATGCTCATAGCCAACATTTCCAAAAATTGAACGTTTAGGTCAGTATTTACAACAACAGAATTGTAGGGCCTTTCTTTTTAAAAGAAACTTTAAACGGAGACAGGTATTTAGAACTTTTAAATACACAGGTGATTACGGTGCTGAAGGAAGATGGACAGCTGCCAAATAATATTGGTTCCAGCAGGACGGGACACCATCCCATTACGTTCGCGAGGTGCGTAAAGTAAGCTACCTAGTCAAATCCGGGAATCAGCAAATTGACCTAGACCATATTTTCGAGCTAATTTCGAACCATCCAACAGTAATTTCTAGCTGTTTTAAAAATCAAAATGAAGGCGGAAAAACGAGGAAAAACGATTTCATTAGCTTACCGGGATAAAGTAAGCACAAGAAAATCGTAAAATTTCACAGGAATCTCAAGCTTTTTACGAGTTAATCTTGGCTGACTTGTTTTTTCCTAGGACCTATAATTTTCCGGAAAATCAAAAAAAATTTTTTTCGACTAAAAGTTAGCACAGCAAAATTCTCATCAACAGCAGTAATAGAATAAAAACTTTGTATGACTCTCTTTTAGATCTTCATTATATCCATAGTGACTTGGAAAATCTATGAAAATTTGATTTCCCGGTATGTGAAATCGGTATCAAATTTTGTGATATTTACGAGCAGTAACGTAGTAATTTCGGATTGATAAAATTACTATTTTTTACGCGGTAGGTATATTTTTTTAATTCATTCGCCTGTTCATTCGTTACAATTTGTTACACAATTTGTTATTACTCTCGAACATAATATGCCAAAAGCGAGAGTATAGTCAGTAGTGAATCTTAATTTTCAATTTTAATGATTAAAAGAATTTTTGCATATTATTCTTTTCTATTTTTTTATTATACAGTGTGTCCACATTTCGATGCTCACTATTGGGATCTCGGAAATTGTAAAATATACGAAGCTGGTTAAATTAGAAGAAATTTGGCTATATTGGAGATCAATTTACTTATGCTTTTGTTTTTTCAAAAAAATCCACGGCTTACTAGATATTTGCTAAAAACGAAATTATCTTATTTTTTTTTAAATAAAAAGCATTTCCCAGGTAGTGTGCCATGGCTTTAAACATATGATCATTATTGATTTTTGTCAGATCAATTACATTTGTTATGTAACAATTGCTAAAACATAACAAAAGACGCTTTTAAGATACTTGACTGAGCATTCACAGAGGGCATCAAATAAGCAGCTAATGCCCTATAAAAGCGTATTTATTTTGTTTTAGCAATTTTTGCATAAAAAATGAATTTATATTACAATTTAAATTAATTTAATTAATTTAAAAATCTTTACCGCAGGTAGGATTCGAACCTACGTAACCTTATCTCGCGTAAGGTGCACTAACCAACTGTGCTACCGAGGTGCTACGTAGGTTCGAATCCTACCTGCGGTAAAGATTTTTAAATTAATTAAATTAATTTAAATTGTAATATGAACTATTGTAAAGACGTTATTAATAATTTAATGTATGAGTGATTAACTCAAGAAAATTATTAAAGCAAAAAATGAATTTATTTGATAAAACTTCACGACTTTGTGTGTTAGATGTCATGGCACACTATGATGAAAAATGATTTTCACTTCATAACTCGGTAAAACAAAAGAATAGCTATGTCAAACCAACACCACCTATATAACAAGGCCAAACAGCTGCTAAAACTAAATACCGTGACGTCATCATGAGTGGGCGGAAATTTGTCGAATGTTGTATAGACTGTCAATCTTGCTTCCCTCTAGGCTACAAACGGTGGCGGATGGTCGTACGTCGATCTCCCACATTGTTTCTGGTTTTTTATTAGGCCACCTGCCGTGGTCAATTATCAGACATTACTTTTCACCAGGCGACCTGCGATAATCGATTGTACGGTCTTGCTTTAACTTTGTTACTTATACTGGACAGTCGTTTCAATTGTTGTAACTCGCTCTTGTCTTCCTCTAGTCCACCTTACCCTTCTGCATGTTATTTCGGCGTTTGATTGTCGGGTTTTCTACTAGGCAAGACTAATTGTCGCACTTTGGTCTTCTTCAGGCCACCAGTGATGGCTGACTGTCGAGTTTTATTCTTCCACACCATGCATTGTCTTCCATTAGGGCAGCAGTGTTCCTGCTTTGCTTTTGCTTTTGGTCTTTTCTACTACAAGTGGTAAATGCATGCTGAAAGTATGCTAAGTAAAAAACGGTGATTAGTAACCCAGAGATGGTATTATTATCGTTAATACGCAATTGACATGCCACTTGGCTAAGTCGACAGGTCGGAAATAGGGTAGTTTGGCGGGTGTTTCACTCTCAACTGATAAAGTAGCGAAATGGATTAAGTCAATGGGGGCCAGAGACGATAAAGACGGCCCCTCAATTGCAAGGCCTCATCATAAGCCAACCATACGAACCTTTTGGAAAATAAATGAAATTCATTACCGCTTTCTTTATACTTAAAAGAAGTGAACTCAAATAGCACACCCAGTATATTGAAGCTTGCTATAATATTAGATACTTTATGACAAATAAACTCTAGGATATCTGTGGTCTGGACAACCGCTTTGTTGAACTCCCAGTGGTTTACAGTTGATATTTATCTGTAAGTACTTCACGTAAAAACATCCAAACACAAGAATGCAGGTTAACGAATATAGCGCGTTACAAAATAACCAACAGATTCTTATAAATGTTTGATTCGTGAAATGAACGAGATGACCGGACTCCTTTAATAAATGTAGCTTAGATAAATAATTGTTTACCAGCTCTGTCTTACTTATCAGATCTTTCTAAATTAAACTACGAATCGTCCCAGTACTGCTATTATTATAAAACAAACAATTATTCTTCAAACCTAGCATTACATTTGTCGCTGAATAATCGTGTCAATTACTAGTGACTTAAAGAATGTTGCTACAAATTCCTAGTACAAGAACATTTATAACTTTTATGACTGCTGGTATTCGCATAGAGTAACGTCGGCTAGCCCGCTGTTTGTCAGCAACAGAGGCGACTTCAATGTATCATTTAATAGTGCGATAAACCAGTTTTCGTGTAATGTTTAAATTTTTAGATTAAATTCCGAACATTAAGCTTTAGGGCATATCCACCCTAACGAGTCTTTGGAAACCCATCAAGCTTTGACGTCAAATAAGACAATTGAAACTGGCGTTGATCGCACCACGCGCCGCCTTGTTCTGATCTAAAAAAATCTTTCTACGCCTCGAATGGTAACTATGAAGTAATTTGTACATTAGAGCTAATATTCTTTTGGTTATTTAGTGTCTGCGAGTGTTCAGAGTAAATTTCCAGCGTTTTTCAGGATTCCCAGGCATTTAATAACATTATCAAACCCATATCTGTAAATTTCTAAATCTGATTAGTGAAAGTAAAGTGGATTTCAAAAATCAATAAAACTATTATTCTTGTGAGAGAAACTCAATAAGTAATTTTGTAGATGAAAACCAAAAACAGAACGAATTTTTATTATTTAATAATTACAGCTGGGCTAGTGAAATATTTCCATTTCATGCGTAGCTAAGTTCGCTTTCTATACGCACAAAAAAGAAAATTCTTTATATACCTAAATGAAATTCTGAACTTTCATAAAAGTTTACGCACTTTCTAGAATTTCATCATGTGATTTTCATTTTTATAAACTCACTTCGGCTAACACTACTTTGTAAGGAATATCATCATAAATTTATATAGAAGAAATTTAAAGTTTAATACCACTTTGAATTGTTGAAACTGGCGATGATGCTTTCAATTCATTCCGAAACCCCGGCTATATAAGATGCCTTTCTGAGTAGTTTACTCCACATCTCTTTTACAAACTAGTTCTGAAGTATTTATTCCATTTTCACAAGTTAAAGTGGATTAAATTTTCTACATTTGCTTCACTATTGTAGATAGTTTGGGTCTACTTAATAAAATTTAATAATGAAGTTAGTCAACCTTAAGGTTTGTTTTATCATGTATGAATAACAGAGAGAGGGAAAGATAGAGAAAATTAAATGCCTCCCACTGACCAAAACCGGACATTGATGCGGAAAGGAGGGATCGAGTGACAAACTATATTTTCTAGCTAGAAATTAAAATTTAATAAACTTGAACAGGTATACAAAGATTGCTGGTACGATAAATCACTACTACATTCTGAAAACAGAATTTACACCAAACTAATAACACATTCCTCCTATTAACATGAATATGGATGAAACGAGGTAACAACAATCAATAACAACCCCGACAGCCAACAACACGAAACCATATTTACTAAATCTTACTTAAAGGCTACATAAATTTTGCAAATACAAGAACGATAATACTTGAATACTTATTGCTTCTTGCTAGGTAGTAACTAGGTAAACTTGGGATTAAAACTAAGAAATATAAAAGGGCCCTTGAAGGGAAAGAGGTTATAAATCTTGCAAACTAACAAAGATTTTGTAATTTCGTAGAAAGTAGAATAGAATTTCTACTGATATAGAAATAAATGTAGACGTAGATAAAAAGTGTAATGTAATGTATTTAGGAATTAAGTGTATTAATCACGTCACACTTATGTAGCAACACGCAAGAATGTAAAAACAAAAATAGGGATTAAGCTTTAGTGTTAATCCATTTGCATTTAATTACACTAAAAAGCTTTTAATTAAAAGATTGATATTTTTTCTATTTAAAAATAAGCTTGCAAATCTCATCTAATTTATTTCTCGCTGATAACAAAAAAAAAGAAATAAAATGTAAATCTCAAAAGTAATAAGATGTTAGCAAACTTTATTATTATTACCTTCATGTTTAAATTGCACATCCGGTACAAGCTTACACCCGGTTTCTGCTCTTTTACGCTGATTGTTTTGTAATGGGAAGTAGTGTGATGAAGACTAAATATGTGCTATTTAGTTTTCTAAAATACAAAAAAGGAACAGACGCATATAGGAAGCTTATTGTGCACCGAAACGCTATATTCAAGGTATGAAAGGAAGAACTTCGAATTTAATTGAAACCTAACTCTCTTTTATTATATCTTTTGTTACGAATTAACCTTTCATGATTATTTTTGTATTCTATGCGACGTATTCTTTTATAGTTTTCTTGGTAGAAAAACGATTCCTAAAGCTGAACTATCCATTAAAGCATCAGTACAGATTATATCAATTCTATTTTTAATTTCTGTTAATACGGCTAGATCACTGCTTCGCTTTGGCTGTTAGAACTACTCACAATGAAGACCACTCCATAAGCGAAACACACTTCTTTGTCTTCTTCTGAAGTAAGAATAAACTTTATAGTTATGACTAAATGCAAATAACTTGATTCTTCTTCTAAACTGCTAATGTTGTATTCTTGTTATCCCTCTCTTGGTCAAAGTTACTAAAACTGGGATTAGTGACCGATCAGTAGTGTAATCATACATAAAATCGATATGCAACCTGTAATGCTAGCCTTTATACAGTCGAAGCGGTAAACTATAATAATAATACGGTAATCTTAGGAGTTTCGATATTGAGAGGGCGCCGGCTGTATTAGAATGTCAGTGACCTCGTTTTTCATCTTCGTATGTAGGTCAGTAGGCGAGATGTAAGCCAGGGTCGAACCACGGGTTCGAATGATACACAGATACATAAAATGGAGATTGTACTGTACTCTATTTAGAGACTTACTTTCACAATGTGAATTTAAGACAATGAATCCGTATGAGAATGTCGACGCCACTGGATTTCGGGACAGCTGATTCCTGTAATGCTTAATAAGTATGCTCATAACTCAATAAAATAAGTTAATACAAATGTTAGCATACAGGTTACAGCAGTCCAGGTCACACTGTTGGACAACTTATATACACAAATAAATAAACATTAAAAAACAAATAAACAACTGCGCCAGATATACATATATATACGCAGTAAATGTAACCGGATGAAACTTATTAATATCTACGGTTTAGCCATCCAGCGCAAGGCGCTAGTAAAATGAAAGCAAGGTAAACATACATACAATGAATCGTCCGCAAATATTAGAATAAAATTCATTGGTCATTTATGAAAGAAGCATAAACATTAAAATATGAAAAATATAAGTAATAGCGGTAATTGAATTGCATTTATCACCTGCAGGTGTTTTGGAATTAACCGTCGATCCCAAATGTTATAAAAATAAATTGTCAAACAAGAACAAGTTGACAAAATTGTTAGATTAGTAAGAATCTTCGTTATCAAAATTTAACATGAATGAACGATAAAGAAAAATATCGACTTTATAAATATTGTTCATAAAAAAATACAAAGAAATAAAAGATATTAAAGGTTCGGAACAAGTTACTTGCGTTACAATTCAGCAAACAATATATTCCTATTAATTAAATAATCTTAATGGGCCTTTCACCACTGTGAAACGGTTTGTCGGGTTTTTCACTAGTATGAAACGATGGTCTGAGTCTTTTCACCAATGTGAAGCGATGATTAAGTAATCTTTATACTCGATTACTTTTATCCAAGCGATGACGTGACGATGATATGCAGATATATTCTGCAAATAATTGCGAATGTAGGTTGACAAATTGTATAAGTCAACGATGCTTCTTCATAAAAGATTTAAAAAGGGGTAAAGTTTATTTACCATTACGGGAACTAGTCCAATACCAAGAGAACCCAGTTGTTGGCACAGAATACACTGAACTCGCGGCACTGGTTCACACAAGATTTGATTTACAGTTACTACATAAATCTTTACAAGAATGGACGTCTTGCTCATACGTTAGGCAACAAGATATTTGAATTGACTTTCAAAATATCTATACAGAGCGAGGTAGTACGAATCTCGTAGAAAGTTCAATAAAAATATTAAGATAGTATGAGATAAATAACGGTACGGTAGTTTTGAGAGTTCGTTGTGAAATTATTTGGCAATTTCCGCCTGCTGCCGATGATTTTAGAGATACGGTACGAATAAGACGCATCCGGAATTTCCCGGGGAGAAGTCTATCAATTGTCTAACGAAGACAGAATTCATTCGCGATATTTTCACTCAGGTATAGCTTCACTTTAGCAGAAAATTAGTCCAACACTTGATTGTTTTTATATTCCAAACTTTCGTAAGAGAAAACATGAAAGATGCGTGCTTCTGCTTTGAGAGCGGTAGATGAACTTTGTTGAGTGCTGAAGCCAATAAGGTAACTTCCAACCCCCCAAGAGTACTGAGCTAACAGATAATTGGTTGATTGTAGAGGACATGGAACGGGAGGATGTTTCTCTAGAGGAATGTGTTGCGGGTAGTTAAGAGGCAAACATACTAAAAGTCCCCGTTCTTAGCCCTGCCGCTTCAGGGGTGAAAGGAGGTGGAAAGGTCTTTTTTGCCGGTTCTTCGCTTATAACTCGGAAACGGTGCGGTGTACGGTATAAAGTGCTGCTTACAAAATACAAGATAATAAATTTCTTACAAGACTGTCTATATTCATTTTCTTCCTATGTATTGTAGTTTCCGAGATATTCGCCAGCAAAAATCGATCTTTCAAAAAACTTTCTTTGCCTCACATTTTTCGTCAAACTTGTCCTTTTAACTTCTCAGCCTTATGTTTTCAGAAAAGTCGTCTGACAGGAAGTTGTAGAGCATTAAATTTCTTTCAAGAATATGTATATTTACTAATTTAGTTTCGATAGGTCAGAAGTTACAGCAATTTGAAGTTTTCGGATAAATTTCGTGATTTCTCAAGAAAACTATACTTTCGTTATTATCGTTACTTATGTATTAAAAAACTAGAATTTAAGAAAAATCTTACCTATCCTTGGCAAATTGTAGTTGTACCAATTTCAATAATTAATTAATTTTTAATTGCGAAATTCGAAAACCCGACAAGAAGTTTAAGGTTTTAAGAAAAGAAAAGGAAATCATCCTTTCTTTCCTGAAACCATTCACATCATGTCGATAGCCACAGGGGTGGTGGGAGATGATACAGTCAACTGCTATGACACTGTAGCACTTGGCAAACAAGCAATGAATAAAGTGATAACTTTGCCATTTTTAGATGTCAAGCTGTCACGCAAAGACATATTTCCTCTATTAGTTCATCCATCAAGGTGCATGATGAAAACGTTGCAGTAGACCCTTTTCTACTCTTCCAAAAGATTTCCGTTAGCAAAACTAGGGATGAAGACTTGAAGGATGTTTTGCAATATGAATTGGCCCCATTTCCCTTAGCCTTATTCAATGAAGGTGGTACGTATGAGAAAAAATAAAAAAATCTGTCCTCTTCCAGCTGTTTGAAACCAACGAGAGCGTACAGCTACCAAGCTTTGATTTGGTTATCGATAGGGGATTTCTCATACATAAGGTCATCTGGCAAAGGGGATCCTCAGTTTCTGCAGTTTGTGACGGATACTTGAAATTTGTCAAAACCCACTATCCAGGGAGAAGATGCACAGGGAAGACGCTACCGAATGAAAAAGTCGGTAGATATTCATTTCAATCTGAAAATCGAGATTACAGTGAATCAAGAATTATTCATTTTCAATCAGCAAAATAAACAGACTAATCAGCCTACTGAGGTCTAAACTCTAGGAAAACGGCATCGCAACGCAACAAGCATTAGGCTATGCTGACGTGTTGATTGTAAGCACTGCTGTTGAACAGTCAATGACAGAAACATCCAATGTGGCTGTCATTGGGGAAGATGTCGACCTGGCAGGGATGCTTACTGGAAATAGTCCACCTGGCCGTAAGAAGAGTTTAAACCCATGTTTACTCCACCCACCAAATGCAAAAGTTGCGACTGAAACAAATTTTGTTCCTGCATGCTTTTACTGGGTGCGATTCAACATCTGCAACATTCCGGAAGAGTAAACTTGGTTTTATAAAACTTTACCAAAAACATCCTGACGTTCGCAGTGCAGCCGAAGTGTTTCACAAACCCTCCTCCTCGGATGCTGACGTTGAGGAAGCTAGACGATTATGCATACTAAAATAGTACGGCGCCCCAGCAAAGAAGAGCTCCCTCAACACTTACCAATACCATTCATTTTTGAAATCCGCAGCAAATACCAAACCAGATCTCTCATCGCTTCCACCAAGCGAGGGGGCAACGAAAGAGCATTCATTTCGTACATTTCACCAGGTGCAGCTACCCTCAGAGTTGTGGGGCTGGCTATCTAGCTCCGCTGCTGACCAAAGACCCAGTAGTACCAAAAGAAATTTTCGACTTGATTTTTGCAAATGCACTAAAGATTGCAGTAGTCCCAGATGTAGCTGCAAAAAGGTTTCTATGAATTGTTCCCCTTTATGCCACAACTGCCAGGGCAACTGTTTAAACCGAGTGCCCGTTTTAATGAACGAGGATGACGAAGATGAATCCCTCACAACATTCTCTGCTGACACTAAGTCCGATAATCAGGAAACTGATGAAGACGACGACGCACAGTGGTCGAAAAGACCGAAAACCTGACCAAAATATGAAGTTGTTGTCCGAATAATACGAAAATCAGTAATAGGGATTTTCTGAGGTCGCTGATTAAGAATCTGGACATAAGAGTGATAAAAATAAAATGGCGGGTCGAATATGGTGGACTAAAAGTATAAAACATTGTCATAGTTGTATGAAATGTCGGATATAGCGGTTTTTGAGGTCGCTGATTAAGAATCTGAACTTAAGATTTTGAAAAACAAAATGGCGGATCTAAATTGGCAGAATGAAAATATTACAAAGATAAATTATAATAATGTTTATCGAAATTTATTAATATTCTTCATCTGAAGAATTTGTAGATTTGTCATCACTTCTCTGAATCTCAGAACAGGACGCTTTTAACAATTCAACATCTTCAGATTCCAACCCTTTCAATTGTTTTGCTGGCAATTTCCGCAGACTGGATATTAGCAGATCTGATGATACCAAAAACCTGTGAAATACGTCTTGCATATTCGTCAAGCGAAAATTGTGTGTATTTGCACGAATTTGTATACTATACAGTTTGTCCAAGATAAGGATGCACAGTATGGGGATCTTGGAAACGGCAAGAGATACAGCATCGGTTAAATGGGATGAAGGTTGGCTATTCATAGGACCGTTTTGTAGGCGTTTGCAAAATCTAGATATCTTGAATAGTTTCAGAGATATTTAAAAAAAAGTAGAGTTTTTGATTTTTGTTATTATTTTTTCTTTCCTTTATTTGAAGAGATATCGGAAAACTAAAACTACTTTTATATTGCCACTTTTTGTGCTCTATTAAAACACGCTAACAAAATTCCTGCACAATGTTTCGGTTTAGAGTAACCATCATTAACCTCATTTTTTTAAATAGGCGGAAAAACAGAGGAAAATTGTTTTGAATAGCTCTTGTTGTCACGATTCTAATGATGTAAACCGGATAGGGTTATTTTGGTTTTGATTTTTTTGTGTTGAACGCTGCTGTGACCAATTGTAATAATTGCTGTTCATCTTCAAAATTTTGGTTGAGCACATGATTCTTGACATAACCCCAGAGGAAAGAAATCTAACGGTGTTAGATCAATTGACCGTGCAGGCCAGGGTACTGCAGAATGCAATAATTTATAGCATAAGAAATCAAAATAATCCTACCATGTTTACAGCATTAGAATCGTGACAAGAGCTATTTAAAACAATTTTCAATTATTTTTCTAGCTATTTAAAAAATAAGGTTGGTGATGGTTACTCGAAACTGAAACGTTGTGCAGTTATTTTGTTAGCGTATTTTAATAGAGAACAAAAAGTGGCAATGAAAAAGTGGTTTTAGTTTTCCGATATCTCTTCTAATAATTAAAAGAAAAAAATAAAAATGAAAATCGAGAAATCTACTTTTTTTTAAATATCTCAGAAACTATCCAAGATATCTAGATTTTGCAAACGCAAACAGAAATGTCCTGTAAATAGCCAACTTTCATCCCATTTAACCGATGCTGTATCTCTTACCGTTTCTAAGATCTCCATGCTGTGCATCCTTATCTTGGACACACTATATTACAATGATTGCTATAGCATTATTGGAACTTTTTTAGATAAAATTAAAATACAAAAAATATGGAGGTAAGGGCAGCTGATTTTGTGTCTGCTTTATTAAAAAGTGGTTAATAAATACGGGAAAACTTGTTTGACAGTGGGATCTCGTGGGACTTTTGACTTTTGTATATTTTAACTTACACGATTAAAATTGAAAATGCTAACAAATGATATTCTAAATGTCTCAATAAATAAATAACAATCAAATTTCATTGTAAACAATTTAGATTGTTTAAATTTATTTAGTTTTATTTGGAGATTCCATTTGACAAAATTAAGATAACTTCAAACATAAAAAACTTGAAAGCAATGGAGTCTGTAATTGTGGTGTAGCTTAGAGCGAACCTAGACTGACCTGTGCGACGACTATCGGATACAAAAGAGTGTCGAGAGCCACGTGTGTACATTGGGCTGTTATAAATGGTCGTTTCATCGCATCACAGATACCAATCTACATGTCTCGAGTCTGAAAGCCCCAAATCGAATGTTCATTTTAAGGACTTTTGGCCACCTTTTCAGCATTTGGAACCACCGTGCCCTGCAAGGATCACAGAAATGTAGAAGAAAAGAAATACAGAGAAAGAAGTTCAGAAATTTTCCTAAGAGTTTGTCGTTTCAGAAGCGATATATTTGTGTAGCATAAGATCAAGAACTTTTGTAACCAGAGGGACGATTAATTAGGCGGCATATTTCAAGAGTGTCTTGGGAAATGTTTGTTGCCTTTTTAGGACAACACAATTTAAGAACATATTTCTGACCTGACTTAGCATGTGCCCATTTTGACAAAAGGGCTGTCATATCATTTGAAACCAATGTGGTATGTTTGATACTATAAATTGCTGTTTACCCCCCCCCCCCCCCAAGTGCCCAAAACTTCATTCAATAGATATTTAGTGGGCGATAATAAAAAGAAACTTAAAAAGCACTTTTATGCCAATAAAAAGCAGATGAAGAATTTCGAAGGAAATTAAAGATTCCAAACAGAAAGATGATAAGTTTTCAACTTGATGTGAAGAGGTGGCAGCAGAATCTTTTCTGAATTAACGAGAGGCTCACAAATGACATTCTTAATTGCAGGAGTAAGGTTACTTCTTTCTGGCCATTGCTTCTTAATATAATGATCTTTTCTGTCCTTACTGTCCCACTCACACAGAAAACAGCAAAAGTTCGTATACCCTAACTGTAAATCCAGTCCTAGAGCTGCAACTTTTAAATCCGCAGAATTTGCCATCGAAATCTTTGGTACTCTGTTTTATTCAGTAGTAGCTTCATACTTTCATAAGACTTCTTCACGTGGGCAGCATGAGCAATGGGAATAGAAGAATTTTCACTTCCATATGAAAAAGAACCGCTTTATGGCTCGTTTTCGTGGAGTCTATAAAGAGTCTCCACTATTCTGGATTGTGATGCTGGCCCATTGCCTTTAGTAAAGTTTTGAAATTATTACAGAATATCAGGTCATCTTGTTTTGAAAATAAATGGTGCAGTTCTTGCTGCGTACTACGGATATGGATATTCTTGCTTCTTTGTCTAATAAATTCCATCCTTTGAGCCTTGAAGCTAAGAGTTCTGCTTGATTTTTAACAAATTCAGATCACGGACAAAATCGTTTAAATCGGACTGGCTTATTTTACGAGGCTTCTCGAACATGTCAACAAAGTTAGGGCTCGTTTTCCTATTTTCTTGGCCCTCGACATCATCTAGTGGGTCTTTCTCGGGATCCAGAGTCCATGAATCTGGTGGGAATGGCATAGAAAAGTCCATAGTGTTGTGCAGCACAGGTCTTATACCTGAAGGGCTGTTTGGATGTTTTACTTTACTTCTTAACTTATTCGATATTCCAGCGATTTTAGTTGTACAAAAGTAGTCGTCTGAAGAATGGTCCTGTGGCTCTCTTCATATTATTGGAACTGTAAACGGCATGTGTTAAGGATTAAGAATCTAGAGCTTATTATCAGCAATGATTTCCATTCTAACTTAGGTGAACAAACAGAAAAATTGCTGACATGAATCTTAAATTATTTGTAGAAGATTACAGAATAAAAACAGAAAACTATTGAACCATGTCCAGTTTTGTTATGGTGTGGTAGAATAACTGATTCGTTTTATATCAGAAACACGACGAAACTATTTTTGTAAACTCGCCGACCTTAAAAAGAGTGTAGTATTTAACTCGAGAAACTAGACAATAAAACCGAGTTTCTCATCAAAATTCCGAAAAATCTTTGAAATTCAGAGAATGTGTATTATAGGGAAAAATAATGGAATCGTGTTCATCTTTATAGTAATTTCCGCGAATTAAGGCTCAATGTCCGCTTTGCTGTAATTATGTCTCTCATCTTAGATCATCTTAATAAATGCCCCACTAAACTAAAGAGTGAGTTTGTAATTTGTTAACATTGATGATAATTTTTCGCGATTTCATGCATTAACAGTCTTGAATGTATAATAGTATTAAACAATCAGACCCTGCCCATAACAATTTATTATAGTGGAATTAACTTTATTTAGGATGATAATTTGTTTTCTTGCGAAAACAGTATCATCAAGGAAAAAACACACACACATTATATCTATAACACATCTCTTATCGACATTTGATGATACGGTCACATTTCAGCCTCCCCGAAAGTGTGGCAGCAATATCGTTTCGGTTGATCGCGAGAAGCGTTACACATTTTCAGAGACCGAAACAAATGCTGCCATAAAATTGATACCGTAAAATTGTGCAAAAATAATGGTGGGTATTAAGGGTTAGCGTTTTGTTGATAAATCAAACAAATAAATGACACGATCGTTTCCGTCGGTGCCAGCAATACCGGTATAAATAACATCGACACCGTTTCCGGTTTACAAATATGAATTATTGTTAGTGTCGTCGTCTGTTTTGTTTTGCTTTTTGTGCGTGCATCAATATAGTGTGCAACAGTAGGTCAAAGAACTAAAAGCTTTTCACAGTATCAGTGGTGCAGTAGTTGGCAAAAAGGAATAAAAATATTACCGCGGGCGCCAAAAAAGTGTTCAAATCCCGATGAATAATGATTATACCAGGAACCTGCAATCGTAAGTTACAATTCAGAAACCGCTAGTTATATTTCTCTCGTATATAGAGCAAAGATAAAGGATAAATATTATTGCCGGACACTTGGATGGAAGAGTGGACACTAAACTATAACTGATATGCCGCACTGCGACATCCACTTTAACTCAAAGCCAGAAGAGAAATGTGAAAAATCCTTTGTTATTATACGCTCGTAGCGAATCCATTTAAATTTTAAATAAATATTTTAAATAAATTCGTATATTTGCACTTGTATAATGAAGTGCTAATTTTCTGAAGCGGCTTTCGAATCCCTCTCTCTCTTTCCCGATTTTTTCCTCCTTCCTTCCAATTTCTTCGCGCTCAACGAAAATATGTTGTATGCCTCTTATACAAAGATTCGTAACATAAAAGTCGACACGCTTAGCGCCTAAAGTCAGCGAAGAGTAAAATAATTTGAATAATTGCTTGAACTTGCATAAATTTATGTCTAAATCCATGAAGTTCTCTCGAATCGTTCCCTTTTATAAAAGATTTCTATAAGATCTTTACAGTACATGCAATTTCTTATTTTTATAATCTCGCGAGAAGAAATGAAAACGCTTCATTGTTAAAAAAGCTAGAGAAAAATCATTTTAAACTTTTACCGCAATACACTCGGCATTTCCTCGCGGTCGTTCCGTTTTCGCCACCGTAATCACTTCGCTTCTATGCAAATTGCACCTTTTTTGTGTTTGCCGTAATATTATGTGGAACTTTTCGCATACAAGTTTTATAATAATGTTCCCTCTCTTTAATATCGTGGGAATAATTTTAAAACATCTCGTTTCGGCTTTTTTTAAACTTTTTTTAGTCTTTAGTGGTTCTGATGAAGTTGTCAAGAAACCTAGTTTTCAAATGGGAAAATCGAGTCGAAGGAAATAATTCCAGTGGAAGAAATTCAAGTTGTATTCATTAAAAAATTAAAATAGCAAAGAGCGTGCATAAATGCTTTCTATCTAGTTGTTAAAGTTAAGTTTTCTGAAAACACTCAATCATTTTAATTGCAGTGGACTGCAAAATAATTTCTAGAACAATTTTATCCTGGGAAATCTAGTCCTTAGGGTAGGCCGCCCAATTGTCAGGCTTTACTTTTCGCAATAATGTCACCTTGGGCGATAATAATATAATTTCTTGTTATTAGAAAGCTGCCACAGGGTTAGATACGATCATAATACAGTAGGAAATATACAGGATGTCCTTAAACTGCATTAAAAGCTTCAGGCTTCCTTAATCAGTTGTGATGACCCTCTAACGCTGCTAGCTTCTTCACACGAGCCAAAAAAAAGAGACATTAGCTGGGCAACGCTGCTTAGTTCCTAAAAGCGGCGTAATACGGCCAATATCTTAAATTTTTTTTTCTTTTATGTAATTTACTGCTTATTTAAAATCGACTTTCTTATTTGTAGTATTAAGTAAATTTCTTGTGTGTTAGTAGCGTGAGTGGAGAAATCATCCTTGACGATGCTCCTAATCCTTTTGGAGGGATGGCCTGGGTTCAATTATTTTCTGCTGGTTGCTGAAGACCGATCGACCATTGTCTCTTTGGCCTCCTTGGTACATTTGGTGGAGTGTTAAGTTCTGCTACTAATCTATTGGTATGTCCGATTAGTCCTTGCCGGTAAAGTGTCGACAATCTGTGAATTTCATCGCAGACAAATAGAACACCGAGGTCATTGTGGATGGTGAAGTTGGAGACATACCAGGGCGCATTTGTTATAGTTCTCTAGATTCAAGTAAATATATTTTAGTTCATTACTGTGATTTGTGAGACTGAGATAGAAACCTGCACGGTTCGGGTTTTCTAGCGGGGTCTTTACGCGGCCCGGATCGAAGCTGGGATCTGAGTCGGGCCGAGCCTCAATTTAGAAATTCGTCAGGCTCTTCGAGCCGTTTGGTCTTGTTCGTCTGTCGAGCTGTTGGAGCCTGTCGGACATCTTGGGTCTGTCGAGTCACACTGCCCTTTTGATCCTTTCGGACCATCAGGCCTTTTGGACTTTTCGGATCTTTCAGGCCGTCACGGGTAGTCGGGCCTTTTGAACTTCCCGGCCCTTCAGGTCTATCGTGCCGTTTGAATCTCTCGAATTTGATAAGCCATAATGAGTCTCGGTCTGTTCGGGTCGTCGCGTCGGACATTTTGGACTTCTCGGCTCTTCGGGTCCATCGGGCTGTTTGGATCTCTCGGTCCTGTCGGACCTTTCTGGCCTAGCGGGGTCATGAGTCTGCCGGGCTGTTAGGGCTCGTCGGGATTTCTGAACTTCTCGGTCCTTCGGACCTATCGGGCCGAGCAAGAAGTTTGTCCCCAGTTCAATTTTTTGATACTGTTTGTTTGAAGAAGATCCTTTAAATTGAATAGAGCTTGCCTCGAAGTAATGCGAATACCATTACCGCAAAATAATTTTAAAAGTGATATCTAGATACATAATGTTTCACTGTCAGAAGTTTACGGTATCCAAACCGGAGATATGGGACCACCCTGTAAATGAAATTCTGTAATTGGCAACGGTTGGTGGGTGGAGGCAAACATTATTTGTATTTGACTAAAACAAAAAGATCAAAAAAATTGCAGAAACAAAATAAATGGACATTACAAGATCGATACATAGAAGAAATTTCTTTCATGTAAGTATTGCAACCGAAAATTAAAGATCGATAACTCCATAACCAAGACGAACGTTCCATAGGTTCTCTTACAAAAAATATTTGTCTAGTCATCAAGAATCTAAACTATCGTATTTGCGGTAGCATTCTCCAACACCTTGTATTTAAGAAAATGATTCTGATTAGTTTTTCGCACACCCTGTATACGATGCAACAATTATAAGGATACAGGTTGTCGTTTGGACGAAGCAAAACTTTTTTGAGATAGTCGCTTTTTGTCAAAAATATCAATACCATTAATAAAGTTTTCCATTATGTCAAATTTTTTACACGCACTGTAGAGAAAGGTCGAGTCATTCCTCCATTCATAATGATTTGCAGTATATACTCTTCTCGTCTCGCTGTCTCCACTTAACGTTCATGGATTTTAAATCTCGCGCTTCTTTTCCACATTGGGGGCTAGGATATTGAAACTATGCAAGATCTCCTAATCTAGTTTTATATAACCTTACCAAGTTGCCGCCAAAGCAAATATTAAAGTCATAACATAATGCCAGGTACAAAAGTTTATTACTTCGTTATTTTCTAAGGTTTCTTGTTATCTTCTTTTTGTATGCTTTTCTTTTTTGCTTTATTGTTAGGAAGCTTAAGCAAAGGATAAGGAGACGCGACAAAGCAAAAACTGAGCAACACGAGTTAGTAGCACCTGATCTCTGAGTTAACTAATCTTAATCTTCAAATCATCTAGTGCACTTTGAGGGCTTAATTCTACCATTTTATGGAGGCGTTATTACTTTTAGAGGAATGTAAGGCTAATTTGCTCTATCTTTCTTTCAAATTTGAAATATCAACTAAGTGCAAACTAATTTGAATGTTGACTGTTTCTCTATTTAAAGAAAATCTGTTTACTTCGTACAGAAGTTGTGGCAACTGATAATCTGATTGAAAAAGAGTGAAAAGTCGAGTTTTTACTATATCACAAAGATTGGTATGATGGAGAAGCATTCAAGCCTTTTCAAAGAATTATTGTTTCTCCAATAAAGTTGTCTCCCCCCAATAATTAAATACTTTTTGACTTATATTTAAAAAAAAAAACTAAAATAGAGAAAGGGAGTATGCAGATTATGATTAAGCAACTACGTTTATGAAAGATATCATGATTCTTAATGATGGAGATGTGGTGTGGTAGGTAAGGCCTGGTAGTCTATCCGCACTATCGGCTAAAGTGCATGGTACAAGGTT
>VTPC01090572.1:607394-660614 GCA_011009095.1 Ignelater luminosus
TTGCCGTTTGTTACTCTGGAATACGCTGATCGATCATGTCCCAGACATTGTTCTATTGGGTTGAGATCAGGCGAACGAACAGGCCACGGAAGCACTGATATGTAATGCTGTTCAAAGTAAGCCCGTAAAAGATAGCATCCCATACCATATTGTCTCTCTGTTAATGCTAATCGTCAACGAGAATCCAGACTCGTCAGGAAACACAATGTTACTCCATCCGTGACGTCAGTTCCGGCGTTTTTGCGCCAGATCTGTCAGAACCGGCGATGCTACAAAGTCAGGGGAAGGTGTTATAGCGATCGGCGTGCTACAAAGCTCTTGGACACTGCCCATTCTCTACCAGTTGGCTACCTTTGTGTTAAGTCGCGGAAAGAAGTCGTGAGCGCGCACTTCTCCTTCTTTCAGCTTTCCATGCATGGCGCTCGAGCCGAATTCCTTCCGAAATGGCAAACAATTTCACGAAGTGAAACACTTGGTAAATGCCCCGATAATTGATGGAAGCGCATGTCTCTTACTACCCGTTGCATCGTCACCCATTTATCCCTATTGTAGTTCTCGCCTATGCGTGAACACACCTTTTTCCCGTATATTGTTAAGTCACAATCATGTTCTATTTATAATTAAATTTATTAAAGTTTACGTCATTGCGTTGCTGAGATACGGGGGTGACTAAATACTTTTGACCAGGAATTGTTTAGCTTTAGATACTAAAACAAAATCTGATATTATTGATTTCATGCACCTTTTTGCTTCGCTTCTGTACAAGCTATAAGGTTAGTTTTCAACGAACTTCCAAGGAGTCGTTACTGAATTTGCGAAGTCTGCCTGCCTGCCTGTATGTCTGTCCGCATTTTTTGTCAAATTTTGAAATTTTAACTTCATATTTGGATTTTACATCAAAAACTAAAGACCACGTAGTATCTTCGTTTTTTTGATAACTCTTCGGGAACCTGGACAAAATGGCCGCTAAGATTTGAAAAATGTAACAAAACGGAGTTCGTTGTGGTTATGCTTTGCATTCTCAGATGTTTTATTTCTGAACTTTTCTAATTAGTCCTCTCGTTCCTCTGTTTTCTCATCCTAGCTTGAAGGAGAGATTGCGAAATTAAAGTTTTTTATAGTACTAATTAAATTAAGCTTGATTGAATTAACCACTAAAAGATGGCATACTTTGCTCCTGAGTCTTTCCGAATAATGCGTTTTAAAATGTGAACTACTGCAATCTTTAAGATAATTTCTGTTAACACGCTTTCTTTACTACTTATACCGAGTGTGGAGTTTTAAACCCGTACATAGGACAATGCATGGGGATTCAGATTTTTGTAATTCTTGCTGCTCAAATGAACCTACAGGGTGTAACAGTTCGTTACTCGTCATCATAAAATTATTTAAATTTCCTAAAATCCCGCCAAGATTTCATTATTCTAAGTTGGATCGAGAGTGTCATAAAATAATGTGGATGCATACTCTCGATTTTTTCAAATTAATTTCCATAATTTATTGTTGAATTTAAAATTTGATTTGTTCATTTATTAAATTGAATTAGGAATTCTACATTTTTAAGTTTTTTTTATTTAAAATCATCCTTTGTAGGAAAGTGCGATTTTTATTGCCTTCGGGGAATCCCCTAATGAAGTATCCTTGAACAGTTCGATTTTAACATTTTTTTGAATATTTGTTATTCTCCTGTATAAAAATTTTAGTTGTGTTTGATGATTCCTTAGAAATTCTAATTTAATTTAAAAAAGCGAAACATTGATCCTAGACCATTTATTTTCTCTTCAGTTTTAATTTGTATGAATTTGGATACCTTCACGTTTTAAATTTGGCGCATGGGTGGACACTTTTCTAAGGCGTGGTTTTTCCGGTTTGATCTGTGAGAAGGGCATTGTGAAAGAAATTGCACAATCATATCGGTAGTTATAATCTTGCAATCAGAATTAGGTTTCTTCAGCGGAGCTAGCTAGTTTCTTTCAGTGTTGTGAATTTCTTTGTTTGGTTCCCTAAATGCATTCGTTATAGGCTCGGGTCCACGAATGGTTCTCGAAGTGGCTTTAAGTGAAAATTTTGTTGTTACCATTACAAAAACCAGAATAATTTGAATTTTATATTAATCTTAGCTAGAAATTCAACAGAGGTAATATCGTTCATAACCTCACAAATACAATGGTGCTGGATCAACAAACAAAATCTGGCAACCAGTATTGAATGTAGATCCTCGCGGGAATGTGATAAAGCCAGGAAGTACATACATATCTGTGAGTTAAACTGTGTTTTGTTTTAACGTTTATTTTGTTTCTAAATTTTTTCATACGACAAGGTGAGACTTTTGTTGTTATACTGCTATTTGGTGATATTTATGGTTTTTTTTTGATGAATTAGTGATTATTGTTAAAATCCACTTGTTTTAACGATTAAAGAATATTCAATATCGTGGATATCCATTTGTTTATAGACAGTTAGTTGTTATCAATCATATCTACTTGTTCAATGATGATAAATGCTTTCGATATTATAAATATCTATTTGTTTATTGATAACTAAGCTGCTATTATTGATGTTTATTTGTTTGTTAATCTAGTTGTTAATTAAACTAGGGTGACGTCATCCCTATTTAATGAGGATTATTTAAAATTTAAAAGGTTTTTCACTCATGTTGAAGAGTGATCTTTCCGTTTTATTTGTTTTTGTGTTGTTTGTGTGTTAATGATAAACATATATTAAATAAAACTGTATATAATTTTTTGGGTGTCTAATATCTTATTGATAAACACCACGTCTGTTTTGTAATTTTGAGTTTTTCTTCCAATTTAAACAAAAAAGCCCTGGCGTCCAACATACTTGAATTATTATCGATATCCTTAGTTTATCCTTAGTGTTCTTGTTGGGTTTAAGATAGAATTTTAATAACAGACTTGTGGTTTATCGTAATGTTGGTGAATCTCAATTTAATTTTAAAACTATCCAAAATGAGATGAGTCACCATTAGCTGGATTGTTTCTAATAAGCATTAAGGTATTTGGTGAGTAACCTTTAAATTAGAAATAACGTTTTTTAACTATTGTTACAAGGGGGAGGTAATGGTATCAACCGATAGGGTAAAAGTCCCCTCTCAATCTGGCACCAATAAATTAACCAAAAAATGCTCAGAATTAGCAAAATAAATTAATCATAAAATCTTCCTATGTACGGGTTTGAAACTCCACACTCGGTATATATTATCTTAAATCATCCAGCAAAAGACAACTTATTAAGTGCTGAGTGAGTCGGTTAACACTATTATTTTCGTTTGTGTCATTTTGCACCCTAAAGTAAATATGTAAAGTTGATTGGCGTTTTTGTTGTTTCATAAGCGATTCATTATAAACTGCAATAAGTCTTCTTTCAAAAACTGCAATATAATTTTTGCATTTCCATCGTAATTTGTATCAATTTACAATATCACAATAAGATTATCTAGATAATTATTTCATCATTGTTGGACTTAATTCGCAAATGTTGTTTAATCCTTTCTTTATCTGAATTCTAGATTTTTTTTACCGTTAATAACTATAAATAAAGTCATATGGTCTTGACAGCAGGTTGATGCCCAGATCTCAAAACTGGTTTATGGAACGAATTTAATTTAAATTAGTTTGATATATGACGGAGTAATTTGTTGATTTATTGTGTGGTATTAGAAGATATCATCAATTTTGATAAAATATTATCCCGAAAACATTTTATGCCTTTGGCGTATAGACGCAATAAAAATCTCGTTCGAGGGATGAGAATTTACTGGGGAACATTACGCGGTTTCTTAGCTATTTATTGCACGTTTCCGAAATGGGAGTTTTGTAGCAAAATGGTTTACAATTAGTTGAATTATAGACTAAAATTGATGTTTATGTTAAGCCTTTACATTCTAGGCAATGCAGTGATAGAATTGAATAATATTGTGAATTAGAGAAAAAATAGACAAATTAAGATTTATCACTGTAGCAGTTCCAAATTAGTTGCATTTATATTTATGGTTAAAATCGATACGGACAGATTTAAAATTTACATATTTAGGCAATAACGACAGCAAATTTCGGAGCAATAAAATGGAATAAATTACACATGAAAAGCCCTCCAAATCGTCGGCCCAGTAAAACTGGCGGGTAATACTAGCTAACCTAAAAAATGCTGCATGAATTAGTGTCATCAACGTCAATCAAATTCCCGGGCGGTTAAAAAAGTTTTTTGTATATTCGAATTCTGCATATATTTTTTTTCTTCTCTTTTCCGCTCTGATCATTATTTTTCCTTATTCGGAGACGTCATAAAAATACATTTGTAAGTTTTAAAATTAAATTATTATTTAAAACTTGAAGGGAATCTTTAAAAAAGTTTCGCGAAACTTTCTGAAAATGACTGATGTACATGGGGGAAGATGATTAATGATTGAATGCATTTGTTGTGAAACATGTTGAATGAAGTTTTTCAATACCATTACAATAAGCGGCAAGTTTTTACATCCACATTATTAAGAATCTACAAAAGAAGGGGATTCCAGATGAACTTTTCATTTGCGAGCAGGGCCAAGGAAAATCTTGAGAACAACCACTGCAGTATTATGCAAGCAAGGATTCTTTAACAAGAGAACTACCGTTTCTTCTGTTTATACAACGAGAAACAAGGGGAATTCTTTTGTTTTCATTCAACAAAACGAAAATAAAAACGAACGAATAAAAATAAGGAAATAAGCTTTTTACTTTTGTTTCTTGGAAAATGATCTGTAATAGAAATGACTCAATACGATTATTAATGAGTGTAACTTGACCTTTCAGTTTTTATTTCCTGGTTTTTGATAGCATCCAATAATTAACTCATTTTCCCTGTATAGTTAATTTTATATAATTGAGAGATCATTGTTGCAATTTGTGAGATTTCCTGACATTATTGACTGTTTAGCTTTATTTAAATGAAAAAAATTGGAAAGTCAACAGAAACCTTTATTGTCGACATCTTTTTCCCTACCTACATCAAAAAAATTCTTCAAAATTTCCCTTGGTATTTCTTTGATGTGCGAAAAATTCGACAGTGAAGCAACCGGCACGTAAAATTCTGTTCTGAATAAAACAAAAATAACGTTGAAATCTTTATTTAAAACGAGGAAATAATGTGCAATTGGTGAATTATTCTTATTTTTTACTTTTGTAAAACCGAATTGACAGTGCGATTCAGGAATGTATTTAGGATTTGTAAAGAATTTATCTTTGTTTTAATCTGAGAAATTCGAAAGAAAACGTAACTTCCTTTATAGAATTATCATTATCAATAAGGGCACCAGACACATCAATTTTAGCAACTGCTTTAGTGAGTATGCGATTTCATTTTGCGATGGCTCTTATATGAAAAGATACGAATTGTGTGGGATTAATGCGATGACAGTTTATGACAGTGCTCGCGGGGGGTTTTGGACATCTAAAACAAGAAAAAACGCACAAAAACGTATTTTTACCTTTAAAATCTTTAATTACACTAAACAATTCCACATTGTCTCCTTCAAAGTAATTGTCTTGGAAAGCCATACAGCAATGGAGACGATTTCTCCACTCTTCATAGCAGTACTGGAACTCGTATACTGAAATTGCCTTCAGCTGGTCGGTTACGTCAATCTTAATGTCTTCTAGTGTCCCAAAATGACGTCCAGTGAGGTGATTTTTCAATTTTGGTAAGAGAAAAAAGTCACAAAGACTCAAGTCGGGGAAATAAGGAGGCTGATGAGCGACACGGATGTCTTTACTTGCCAAAAACTCATTAATTGAAAATGCAGTGTGACAGGGTGCATTGTCGTGATGCAGCACCCAGTTGTTCTTGATGCTTGGTCTCACACGCTTGACCATTTTTCAAAGTCTTGAAGCACAAATTCTTTGTGGACGTAAATCGGCATGGCTTTGATTTTCGACTTGCTCATTCTTGCTTTTTCGGCCTTGGTGAGCTTGAAGTGTGCCATTCCTGGCTCTGGCGCTTCGTTTCCGAATCGTCGTCAAGGCACGTGTCCCTCCTGTTGTTCTTTTGTTTCTGCGAAAGGTTTTTCGGAACCATTTTTGCCCAGATTTCCCTCATCCCCAATTCATTGGTCGAAACCTCAGGAACGGTGGTATGAGTCAAATTCAATTGTTGCCCGATCATTCTGAATGTCAAGCGACGATCAGAACGCACAAGATCCCGGATTCTGGCAACATTTTCAGTTCTTGCAGTTACAGGTCTTCTGCTGCGAGGTTTATCGTCAATCTGTTCTCTTCCTTCTGAAAATGCCTTAAAACACCTGAAAACCTGGGCTCTTGACAAAGCATTGTCTCTATCGGCCTGCTGAAGTTTCTGTCACACTGCGACCAAGCGAATCTGAAGCTAAACGTGATAGCACAACGCTGCTCGAAATTGATATCGCTCATTTTTAGAACGCAATATAAAAACATAGTTTACGAGACAAATTCCTACGGGCAACCAAATGACTCTACGGAGTTCAAACGCGTACTGGTGGAGCATCACATATCGACCCAACTTCTTTCCAAACCGGTAGTTCTCAGTGTTGCCACATAGAACGCTACGTTGCCAGTCTCATTAGTTGATGTACACATCTCGTACGCACAATTCGTTAAAATGTCTCAAAATAGCATTCTTCTGTATCAATGCACTGTTGCCAGCGCTTCTGCCACGCATGGTACGCCCACTGAAAGTCTGCAACTGGAATCTCCTTCAGGCACTGCGTCGAAGCCGCTTACGCACTTTCCACCGTTACATAATTGTGTTCTTTCAGGGGTTGTTTCATCCGAGGGAAGAGAAAGAAATCGGACGGAGCCAGGTTTGGATTGAAGAGAGGCTGAGGCAGCGTTACCTAGCTGTACTTTGCCAGAAACTTCCTTACGCGTAGCGACGTGTGATTAGCGCATTGTCGTTTCTTCAGATACGACGGACCTTTAACCTCAACCGTTTAAGCGCTTCAACTGTTTGTCCGACGGGTACAAACTCCCTGTAGACCACATCATTCTTGTCAAAGAAGACGATGAGCATTGATTTCACTTTTGATTTGCTAATGCTTGCCTTTTTTTTTCGGACGAGGGGAGTCGCTGGTGGGCCAATCCACGCTTTGTTTTTTCTTCTCGGGATCGAACACTCGAACACCTATGTTTCATCACCGGTGATCACATTGTCCAAAAAGTTAAGCTCAAGTTCCACACCTTCCAACAGTTCCTGACAAATCGACACACGGGTTTCCTTCTGTTGTCCGGACAAAATCTTTGGAACCAATTTGTCACACACTTTCCTTCTGACACAATTGAATACACACTGGATTTCTGTAAATTCAACTTTTTCTACAATCATTTTCACACTCACACGTCGATCAGAGTCAAAAAGTTCTTTCACTCTTATCACATTTTTCTCATTTCGGCTTGTTGACGGACGTCATGCGCGTTACTTGTCCTCAACATTCTCCCTTCCTCCATTAAACTTCTCGTACTACTAGAAAATTCGTGTTTTTGACATGGCATCCTTCCGGATTATGGCAAGAGTCTCAGCACCGGATTTGTTCAGTTTCACGCAAAATTTGATCGCATACCGCTGTTCAATCGTGCGTTGCCTCGTGATTCCTAACGATACAACAAAACAGCTGCTCACTCCGGGCGCGATCTGCACTCTGCAAAGACTCGGACGCAATTCGAATAATTTTGTATTTCCTAAGATTCTTGATTCGTACCTTTTTGTGTTTGTATTTCGTTGATATCCTTATTTTGATTTCATAATATTCAGTTTTCTCTTAGGCTTGTCATGGAACATGAATAATTAAAATTTCCGAATTCAAAGCCTCCTTGCAGGAACATATTTCATTCGTTGGCCTGAAGCAGCATTGCCAAGTTTAAATTTCTTTTTTTGGTTCGTGTGACAAATCTAAGTAGGTTGGAACAACATTCCTGTTTTTAATTTTGGTATCCTAAGAGGTTGATGAAGGCGGCTACTACCTAAAGCTTTATTGGCATTTACAGGACACCCTGTATTATGTGCTATACTAAAGACTTTTGAAAAGATTGTGTATCGGGAAATTATGGCTATTGTTAGAAATCACATCTATGCGGAACAGCATGACTTTTTAGCTAAAAGACCGGTAAAAACAAACCTGGTTACTAAGAAAAGTCGATGGATAAAAGAGTACAAGTGGACGAATTTTAGTAAAGTCGTGATACGATTGGTCTGCTTCCTGACTCATTCAAAAGGGTTAAATGTTATATATCGTAGATAGTACAGTTTGTAAAGTTTAATGGCTCCTCATCCAGTTACATACATATGTACCCGTTCCTCAGGTATTCCCCAGGGCTCCCATCTAGACCTACTATTTTTTATCATTTACATAAATGATATTGTTAATTATGTTAATTTTTGTTAAGGACTGTCTTCCTACAAGACGATTTATCCATATCCATATAATACAGCCTTGAAAAATAACTAGTTAAAACAAAGCAATAAATGAACAAGTTTTATTTCAAAGCGTCTTACTAATATAAAGAAAACGAAAAATCACATTGAATATTTGTTTAAAAATTTTCTTTCTTTCCCATAGAGTGCAATTTTCTAATTTATCTCTATTTTAACTTTTTTAAGATTTAGTTCATTAGAGAAACGGTAGATTATTAAAATATGTTAGACACGGGTAAACATAAACAAAACAGAAACATCAAAAACGTCAAATTCCTGTTGCCATGGTTTTTCAATTAAAACTTTAAGTAGAACAAATATTTATTGCGTGGCCGTCTAGATTTTGATTTGTCTTTCATTCTTGAAATAAAACTTGTTCATTTGTTGGTTTTTTGTTCAGCTGTTATTTTCACAGAAAAAACAAATATTTTCCATAGCTTACTGTCTTTGAACTGACGAGTATAGAAACTACAGTAGGGTGTGACACGGTTATTAATCTGAACAATACCGAAAATTATAATATATTATTCGAAAATCCTAAAAAATGAGTTTTCCAGTAGTGCCAAAATGAAGGACAGATTCCATTAAAAACAAATAATCAAAGATTTGTATCTTGAAAAGTATGGACTTCGGCTAAAACCGAGAAACTTTTTCCTTTAACATTTTTAGAACAACTTTAGTACTAGAAATAGCGGAGTTGTGAGCGTTTGTTGAAATTTGAAAAAACGAACAAATTTGAGACATTGTCTGATAAAATATTTAAATATAAATTATTATCGTTAACATTAGTCGAAATATATCAATAGAAAATGGAGAATCTGCGACAAACTCTTTAATAAGGGAACATCTGTCTGAATTGTTCGGGATGTTCGATAAGCATAAGCGTGGGATGATAGTAATACGATGCGTTTCTAATCACCGTAATGATCCTGTATGCAAATACACAAGTTACGTATGCCAGATTTCCTTGCAGTGACTCACGTATCATATCTCAAATACAGACAAACTGATTTGTTTAAAAATAGAAAATAAAAAAAGGAAATTGCACCAAAAAAAGTAGGGTATCAACTAGAGGAAAAAAAATAAAAACAACGTAAAAGGAAGGAATGGATAAAAAATTGAGATATTTTTATAAACTACGATTTTATTATATCCTCACGAAATGTTCTAGTATCGTAAAGTGCAAATCAACCATATCCGGTTTCCGGTAATACCTGAAAACCATATCTATTCCATATCCGTAGTGCAGCTAACTTCGCGGAGAGTGCATTTCTCTGTAATATTATTTACATCTTATCTTACACTCTTAGAGTATATGTATGTTTTATGATTCGCACGGCAGTAAATCCCATCTCGGATATAAATCCAATACTTTTCGGGGGGTATATAGTATATGTCCGCCTTCCACTGTTATATGCCCATAGTTTATTTTCGATTCGGCGATAAAACCGACCGATTTTAAACGCTTCCGTTTTGTTTGCTAACTCTTGTAATCCGTTTATTTTGCGAATCGTGATTCTACCCTTGGCTGGTAGTTTGTTCAGGTTTTCATGTCTCCAGTCTTGTATACTTTAATCGGATTTATTTTTGTTAATGTTCCTTCCGTTATCATTTCATTTTAAGATCGGTTCCTGTTCTCTTCTTATTTTGTTTTTTTTTCGAAAACTCTTCCTTAAAAGATGCTGAATTGATTATTATTATTCTTATTATTATTTCTGCTCTTCTTATTTCAGATCATTTTAAAGGTTTCTGTTTGGTTTTCGCATTTTTGTCCCTGTTCGCCTTTTGTATAACATATACAGATATCAAAGAGATATTTATTTATCTTTACTGATGTCTCATGAATAATAAAACGGACATAGAGCTTTATAAAAGCATATTATATACCAAAAATCTTAAAAATTACATTGAACCATGAATGTTACTCAATATGAAATATTAAAAATAAACAAAAAATTCGAGGAAATATCTCTATAATTCGCGTTTTTTTATACAGCATAGTAGCAATTGATAGATCAGATACATATTTCATGTGGGTTACACAAAAGGATGCTTGAATTTTATTGTTTACTATTATTATTATTTTCTCAGTATTCTGTTTAGTATTCGTGTTTTCTTTGTTGCCTTCTTTTTGTGGTGAAAATTCTACTGGGTTATATGAATTTTGATTTTGTTTCAAATTTTTGAAATTTATTTAAGGGAAGTGAGATCAAGACGAGTATTATACTTCATTTACTACGTGATTAGCTCAAAATCAGTCTGCCTTGAAGCATAACCTTGTTTAAGTACAATAAGCTAAAATCTGAAGAAATGCCAAACTTTAGAGTTAATCTGGTTAAAAAATAAAAGTGAACTGTTGTTATAGGTTCATTGTAGGTTTAAAGGTCACGGAAAATGATTTTATGCGAATATCTCGCTTACTGTTGGTCGAACGAAATTAGATCTCGAAATTCGTACAAAAATGGTTCTATACCCTTTTCATGTACAACGTGCTATGAAACAAAAAAGGTATAAAAACACATGGTTCCTCCATGTTATACAGGCAAACATCGACAGTATTTGACAAACTCTTATGTGGAGTGCTACTCGTCATTCTGAACGGTTTTTCCAAAGGAACATCTTGAAATGAATGAAACTACGATTTACGATTTCTTGCTGTTTGTCATTGTCTTGCTCAAGCTCTTCGTCGTCTTTGGCATCGTCTCCATCTTCAATCATTTTAGATGATAAAATATCAATAGAATTGAATTCGTATTTAGTCTAATAATGAGACGAATCAGCCAACGTTGCGTCATTGCCGTGACAATGACCACAAACTCTGATGAAAACAATCCTATTTTTCTGCATTCACACAAATGTTGCAATTCTGCGAAACATAACAGTGGGACTTCAACAAGAAGAATCATGATATCATTTATTTCAAGATCTATGTTCCTTATGGAAAGTTGTTCAGAACGACGGATAGAGCTGCATATAAAAGTTTGCTAATGCTTTCAATATTATCCTGTGTAACACGTAAAAAAAGAGCCTTGAAGGTGCTGCGGTAACGAATAATGCATTGTACAAATTGTATACGGTTGGTTTTACGTGAAAAATGTATAGAACCTTTTTCTGCAGAGAATCTCGAGATCTCGATTTAATACCAACCTTAATTGACGTTCGTCCAACAGTGGCCTTTAACCTCAAAGAATGTTGATTGACTTTTCACACATTGTTTAAAACATTCAAGTATTTTAGTGAAGCTTTAGATCAGTCTAGATTTGTTTGGTTTTAGAATTGAAATATAGTTGCAAGATAAAACTATCTTTGTCGGTCTTTATTTTTAAATCTTCTTAGTCTTTTGACTTAATCGGACGGTCCGCCACAGACAGCTTTTAGTGGTGCTGTGCTGCTCTTCTCTTGTTTTTAAATTTTAGTAGATGTTACCGATGGAACGGATGGTTGAATATACTCGCAAACCATAAGAGATACAAGGTCGGCTAAATTGGAACGAAGCTGCACATTTTAATGGTTATTAAGAATCCAAAAAGAAAGGACCCCGCAGAGTCCTTATGGGAAATGGCTCCCGGTCAAAATTGTTGAAACCGTGGTAAATGATAGTCCTTATTATGTAGATCAAAAGTATCAGTGGGCACAAAGTCTAAATTGTTTAATTGGACCCATAATATTGAATAGTACTTAACTGCTTGACGTTATCTGTAAATTCTCCAAACATCTTTAGAAGATTTTTTTTAGATGGTCTGCCTTTGGCACAAAATATCCGAATATGATATCAGCAAGATGGCGCTCCTGCGCACTATGAAAGAGCTATTATCATTTATTTGAATGACCGTTTTGATAACAGAGTAATAGCGACTAATACACCTGTTCAATGGCCAGCCAGATCAGCAGACTTGGCACCTCTCGATTATTACTTGTGGGGAACTATAAAAAATAAAGTGTGTGGAAGTCATTTCAGTTACAATAATGTAGAACAACCACGTGAAGCAATGGTGGAAGGATTTAACAAAATTAATCGCACTACATTGCGTCAAGTAACTAACAGTGTTGTAAAACAGTGTCCTTTGTGTTTGGCTAATAACGGACAACGTTTTGAGTATTTCCTCTGATTTGTCGTCATTGTAATAATTAGTGGTATTACATTATTTTGTTTTGTTACATTTTGTTAAAAAACAATTTTCACCTGTATTTCTTATTGTGCCTACTTGATCAAAGATGAAAACAATTAATTAATATTGTCCGGATTTTTTTTAATTTAAACATAGGTTGTTATACATCGTTGAAAAGAGAAACAAGAATTCTGTTTAATCATGTAAAACTCCAAAATGGGGCCGAAAAAAAATAAAGTTGTCATTAATAAATCGGAATCCGCCATCTTGAATTTTGTTTTGGCATCACTTTTAAATGTATCTTATCGAAGCAAGCAACTTTCATATCAAGACTTTTTACATAGGTTTTTAAATTACGGAGATATTTGACTTTTTAGAAAACCGCGATTTTCAATTTTTTTTTTGGAATAATTGCTAATCAGTTATGATTTACGAATTTTAAACTTTTCTAACCTAAATCTGAATCGGCATACAAAATTGCACAACATTGTCCATTTAACTAAATCTCGAACTATAATAATAAGAAAGTTACCCATGCAATCCCACTCGATCTGGACACACTGTATATGTATACGTAATACATTCCAGTTTGAAGGATGAGCGCTCGGGCCTCATTTTTATGCAAAAATTATCAACTTCAAACGGCTATAATTCGAAAAATATAATTTTTGGACCATTTACCACGGCTTCAACAATTTTCACCGCAGCCATTTCCGATAAGGATTCTGCGGGGTTCTTTGATCATTTTCATTTGTTTTCTGAATAACGTCAAAATTTGATTTTCGTCTCCCGTTGTTACTTCCTTATTATTAGGAATTTCTAAAATCTGTGAAAACTTTCTGTATAGACATTTCTTTGTCTTGATTATCTTAGTCAATATATTCAATAATCAAGCAGGCATTGTACAAATTCAAAACCTGGTTTTTAGTATTTTTGTGATTTGCGTTTCTCCATATACAAGGTGGCCCAATGAAAACAATACTTTTACGAAAATAATTTTTCGAAAAAACTCAAAATCACGTCGATTTGTATTGGCAGGTGAACATTCTTTGACGTCTAATTCGAACTCTAAACTTCAACCCCTAACGGGGGGCGTCAACCCCTCAAGAATATCTAATGGGAACAGTGTTCAAGTAGCACATCATTAGAAAAGCCTTTCAATTCTCCATATTGCTCCGTTTGAATTTTTAATTTAATTTAATTTTTTGTTCGGAAGATATAGGGTGTGAAATCTAAAACATAAAAGGCTTCTTGATCTTCAGATTGTTACATTTGACATTTGTTCTTATGTAATTTGACAATGTTGTACTTACTCTAGACAAGTCTGTGATGTTTACTTTTTATTTACTTTGCACTTTGTTTTGGGAATAATGAGTATGCAAACAGAACTTCCGGGCTGTTCAGTCAACGACATACAAATAAACATGTAGCTCACAAGTATGTTTTAGAGTTAGCGGCAAAATTCCAGGAAAAAGGATCCATGGTCAATAAAAAGAGAAATACTGATAACCTCTTTCGAAATGAAGGAGTGGAAAAGGCGGTTCTGGGTCATGTTGCTGCCGATCCTACATTGAGCACGAAGCAGTCGGCTGCTGTATCTGGCGTTAGTAGAACTAGTTTTCAACGAATTTTATAACACGACAAGTTTCACTCATACAAGACGACTTGGACAGAATTTAAAAATGCCTTGAAGGCCTTTCTAATGAGGTTCCCATTAGAGATTTCTGAGGGGCTGATGCCCCCTTTTCCCCAAGGGAGTTGAAGTTTAGGGTTCGAATTGTACGTCAAAAAATGTTTCCCTTCCAATACAAATCGACGTGTTTTTGGGTTTTTTCGAAACATTATTTTTGTGGGAGTTATTCAGAATGTTTCGTTTCGTTAGACCATCCTGCATAGTCTTTATGACAAATCCTAGCCAAATTTATACTTTTAGAAAACTTGATCGTCTCATTTTTCCTGAATTTTTGTTATTTCTTTTTTCTCTTATTAATTCGGAGTTGTCTAAGACAGTCCATATTAATTCTCTTACCGTGTTAAAAGCTGCTCGCAAATAAATGAATGCTAGGATATTATTGTGAGTCCGTCTTCAAAACTTCTTCTGTTACTTTCCTTATTTCTTAAATATGCGATCCGCTGCTTGTTTGTCTTTGTTGGCTTGTGATTTTCGCATTTGATCGGTTTTCCTTTTTTATGTATTGGTCGAATAGTATTTAGTTCCCAGTCCTGAGGAATTTTGTTTAATCTCCATCCTGCTTTACATGTTTAGACTTTGGTGCAAAAACCGGGTAAATCCGGTCTTTTTATCAAAATTAATTTTTAAAATAATTCTGGTATTTCTAATATACTTCATCGTTTGCTATAAAAATCAGTTGAGCCCAGCGCATATAAGTGTATTTTCGTCGCTTCGAGGACTTATCCATGCAAGCATTGGTTAGAAAAGTTAGATAAGTCCAGGACTAACCCACTGCAGTGAATGCGAAAGATGATGATTTATAAGAAACTGCAGAATGGCCAAGGCCATGAGTCTATTAATAGTCTATAGACGGCGCGACTATTCGCAACCCAAATTAAGTATAGGAAAGTTGACATTAATTATCGTTTTTTTTTTGAGATTCTCTAAAATGTGTTTGTCTGGAAGTTAAGAAATTAGAAGTACCCAAAGATTAATATTTTCAAATGCATCTCTATATTTATAAACTGAAGGTCTTCAATGCGTCGTCAATTAATGTTTTATCAATATAAAAACGGAGCCGAAAAAGTATAGGTAGTAGCATGAATCAGTTCAAATAAATAATGGGTTTAGCATATTCCCATTATAGCAGGAAAAAAGAAGGAAGATTCTGAATGCGGAGATGAAAAGAAGATTGTTCGCTGTGGAAATGGACCATTTGAGAAGGAGTGCTAGGATGTCTAGATTGGAGGGAAGAAAAAACGAAGAAGTTAAAACTATAATGAAGGCAAGAGATACAGTTTATCAATGGAAACCGCCAGGAAGAAAAAAGAATGGAATGAAGGCATTGGAGAAAGGATAGAAGACCACGATCTTGAAGAAGCTCACGCCATGGACACAGGTTTCGAGAAAGCGAACAGGAATACAGCAGAGAGTTGTCAGCAATTGACAATATTAGTTGTGGGGGGTGTTACAAATTCGAGTAGTTGTATGGGGATCTCAAAAACCGTAAGAGATACGACTTTGTTTAAATTACTGCAAAGTTGCACATTTATGTGCCTAACAACATGCCGTTTAAAAAGTTTAAACATTTTGAATACTTCCGAAGATATCCGAAAAAATCGAAATAATGATTTTTTGTTTTCAATTTTCCATGCTTTTGTTTTCAAATTTATTTAAAAACTAATAACACATTATCTAGAGCACTTTTTTATGTTCTTTAAAAGTGTGTAATCATTTTTTAGGTACGACGTTTCATATTTCAGATATCATCACCAGGTCAATTTTTTCAATACGGACTTGGATTCTTTTTACGTTTTTGTCGAAAACTGATTTTCAAATGTATAATCCCATATTATCTTTTAAAACAATTGTTTTTTGTAGTAAAGAAAATGATGCTTTTTTATCGTCCAATTTTTTGCTAGTGCGGTCCTGGATATTTTAATCAGGATTCATATGCTCAGACAAATTAACATAACTGTAAAACTCGGTTTGATAAACATACTCAAGTCTAAGTTTATTTAAACTTATTTAATTATTTTGTTTGCCTTAAAATGAATTTGAACAAACAAAAAGGAAAATTCAAAATAACAGTTAAAACTAGATTGAAATACTGAGAAATCTAATAACAATAACAATCATATTTAAATTAAAATAAAATAATAAATAAATTTTTAATTTTTTTATAAGTGCTCAAAAAGACCACCATTTGCACCAATATATTGATTTTTGTTTCTTCTTATGCTTATTATAGCTCTTTGGAGGCCCCTCCTGTCCAAACAAGTAAATGCATTTAAAACGCGCATTCTGAGAACATTAAGAGAACATTATTTTATTTTTTTGTACTTGTTACAAATAGTTTTTGAAGCATGTTCTGTTACCGAAATGTTTAAAACCATCAAAACGTTTTTTATTTCTTTTTGGGGCAAAAATCAGTTAAGTGCAAATCTTAAAAATGTTCTTTAGAATTTTCAGGATAATATTATGTTTTGTTTATGTTTTGTTTATGTTTTCATGAATTGACAGCACATTCTTAACCAACAATACGAATAATAAATAATTGCATTCGATTATATGAAAGATACAAAATTTTGAACGTACCCGGTTTTTACACCAAGGTCTTCATATGCTATACTTCCATCTAGTTGTTGCTTCGTTCACATATTTGGTCGTTTCCCGTAATACTTCCGACTTGCTTTTTTCACTTCTTCTAATTTTCTGTTATCTCTTTCCCGAATTTTTCCTGTTATTCTTTTTGCTCTTTTTATTTCTTTTGTTGATTCTTTTCTACTTCTGATATAATTACCTTTGCCGTTCTCTGTTCTTGTGCCTATGAATTTCTTCCATGCTTCTTTTTTCTTCTTTATTTTACTTTTTACTTCTTTGCTTCATGATCTTGTTGCTTCCCATCCTAGTTGTTCCATATATCAATTTATGTTTACCTTAGTGTATTTCATTTTTCATTCAGTATGTAAAACTGACATTTCTTCGTTTCCATTTCTCCAGTGCTGCTTGTATTTCACCACAGTAGTTTTCGCTTATTTCTAGTTTTTTAGCGTTTTGATTTTCTTGAAGTTCCTCTTTTCTACCTTTTCTGGTGCTTATACAGTGCGTTCACATTTCTGTGCTCACTATTGGGATCTAAGAAATTGTAAGAGATACGAAGTCGGTTAAATTAGAAAAGATTTGGCTATTTTGGAGATCAGTTTACTTATGCTTTTGTTTTTTCAAAACAGTTCACGGCTTACTAGATATTTGCTAAAAACGAAATTATCTTATTTTTTTTTTAATAAAAAGCATTTCTCACTTTGTGTGCCATGGCTTTAAACATATGAAATTCATTGATTTTTGTCAGATAAATTACATTTGTTATGTAACAATTGCTAAAACAAAACAAAAGACCCTTTTAAGATACTTTACTGAGCATTCACAGATAGCATCAAATAAGCAGCTAATGCTGCACCTTAAAAGCGTATTTATTTTGTTTTAGCAATTTCTGCATAACAAATGAAGTTATTTGATAAAAATCCACGACTTTGTGTTAGATGTCAGGGCACACTATGATGAAAAATGATTTTCAGTCAATAACTCGGTAAAACAAAAGAGTAGCTATGTCAAACCATGTATCACTGAAAAACATGTAAGGCGTGCAGTTCAGTAATATGGAAATCAAGTAGGCGTTTTATTAGAAAAATTTTAATTTACGTTTCACGGCCGAAGTAAAACAAAAGACAATTGCGAAAATAACTTTTTTGTGTTTCGGAGTAAATTCTCTAAAACACCCCCTTTGCTGTTCTTTTCTCTCTTTGCTCGTTCCTGAGATATTTCACTTTTAAAAAAAAATAAGATATTTTCGATTTTAGCAAATATCTAGTAAGCCGTGAACTTTTCAAAAAAACAAAAGTATAAATAAATTGATCTGCAAAATAGCCAAATTTCTTCTAATTTAACCGACTTCGTATCTCTTACAATTTCTGAGATCCCAATAGCGAGCATCGATATGTGGACACACTGTATGTCCAAGGTTAAACTGTGTCTTGTATTTCTTTCTGCATCCCTTGTTACTCTCACGTTTTCTATTCAGTTCAAGTTTTGAATGTCTTGTGTACACAATGTAATCTATGATACTTCCATTTCTTGTTTTGAGATTATTTTCTATGCAGAGTTGTTGTTTAATACCTCTTTGCCAAATTCTTCCATGTAACCTAAGGGCTTTTCTTGTATCCTTCCCTATTTTCCCATTTGAACCTCCTAGAATCATTAGGTAACTAAAGTCTTTAGTCACCTCGTGTACTGATTCTTGCAATGCGTTGTAAAATTCCTTTATCTTCTTTCTCTCATAAATTTGGAATATCCTTCTTCTGCTCTCTTTGTTTCCTTCTAATTGTTCAAAATCAGAGTAATATAACGTGCGCCTTTATTATAATATTTGTAATTCAAATCCGCTTATCTCTCTAATTATTTCTTCTTGTTTACCATTTATTCATGTATATTGCGAGTTTCTATCTTGATTATACATATTACTGTTCTTATGTTTCTGCATACCTTTTCCGTTTTTCTTTCCCATAGTCATGGTTCTGGCCCTGTTCTTTGCTTTTTTTCTTATTCGTTCATACGTTCTTTTCAGAGCTTCCTCTTCTTGCTATATTATATTACATTCATCTACTTCTGCTACACGTTACTTTGACTTCGAGTGATGCTGCCTGGTTTTACCTTTTCCATCTTGTATTACTAGTTCGTTCTATTTGATGTAGGCCCGCTTGGTATGCTTTCTCACTTCTTTCATTTTAGGTTTCAAGTTTTCTTTTCTGTATTATCTTCTTTGAGAAGTCTTTCTATACATATACTTTATTAATTTCATTCTGCATGTCGTGAAACCAATTAGGATGGGCTCAGCACCATTTCCTTTGTTTATTGTTCTCATCAAGTCGATTTGTTCACTTGTATATGTTTTGATTTCGTGTAGTAAGCGTCCACATTTTTAGCTTCTTTTTTGATAACGCCTTATTTTAAATAATTATTGCTAAAATGTGAAATTTCTCAGAAGTCTTAACCTATTCCACTAGTGTAAACTCATCTTGACGTACCTTACTGAAATCTTCTTCTAATAAGTCGCATGTGCCCTCATTATCTTGATCAGGGGTAGAAAGCTGCATTTCTTCGACTTTGCTCATACTATGTTTGACCTGCAATGCTCGCGGGTCCGCGTTTTCGGCCCGCGTAGTTGCTCTTCTCTGATTTACATTAATTTTACCTTCATTCGCAGAATGAGACGTGCCTTTTTGTTAGATTATCTCGATGATATCTCAATTTTTTTTTGAATCTTGATTGATGATGATTCTGCTTGTTTCTTTTTCCTGCCCACTAAGATATTCCGAACTAATTTATGTATATTCAACGTGGATGTGCAATTGGAGCTTGATAATAGAGTAGATGATCTAGATTTCCCGGATTCTCTAACTCGTGAAGAAATTGCTTGATTTCACAAATTTTATTTCTTTGAATGTTATCCTGCTTTTCAGTAGTAATTGACTTGTTCACGGTAATCTTTGAGAGCTGTACTTGGTAGAAAGATCTCATCGGTATAAGTCTGCCTGTTTAGTGGAAAAGATTCCAGTATTCCGTAATGAACTAATGTTTTTCATCTGCAATCTGGAATCGTTCTCGGTAGAATACCTTGTATAATATAATCAAAATTGAAAGAAAGATAAAAAAGAATATGAAAGTGTTTTAATTTTTAATGCAAACGTGAGTCCAGATGTTAAATCTTTTCTAGATAAATTTCAAAATATATGACATTCTTTCTAAGACCCCTTTCCGTATCCTAACTATTGACACAGAATTTCAGGTTGAACGAATAAATCTTATCATTATATTTCTTGATAGAAATCAGTGAAGAATATTCGTAACGAAAAGAAAAACATCATTGAACTGCCTTCCTAGCAGACATAAGTGAACAACTTTTGTTCGATTTAACCGACTTCGTTGCTAAAGTACACAACAAACAATGGTGATCAGATAAAAAAGCGCGCACACGCACACTCGCACCAGCATGCAGTATATTCGAAAGAAAGATTTTTTTTAATTTGAAATATCATTTGACTTGTAGGTCAACCTAAAACAAAAAAAACGTAAAGTAACTGAATAAAATTTACAAACTCTAGAAAAAGAAAAAAGAACCAAGGGGAAACGCTACAAATTTAAGTTCATCCTTGAAAATGAAGCGCTTGAAAGATTTTATCTAAAATCAATAAAGTTCTTGTCACCGAGGAGTCCAACAGTTCACAAAAGTTTTGATTTTCAGGGTAGATTTAAGTTTAGATTTTAAATTAACTTTCGTTGTTAAATTTTCCTCGATAACAGAAATCATCCTCAATCATCGCTACTTTTTTCCTTTTTATATATTTAAAGGAACGTGAAGTAGGATGAAATGGTTCTCTTTTTCTTTGAGAATGCAGATGGGAAAAATATTTTTAACTTTTTAATTTAAACTTTCTTAGTTAGTTATCCAATTACTATTAACGAAAGCTAAAAGCTTAATGGCTAAATTGTATTTTAGAACTCCCATTCTTCATTAACACTCATTCAAAGATTAATTGAATTTAATAACTCAAATTAAGCTGATCACGGCGCGATAATATAATTTTTATTCTTTTCATTGACAACAAAATGACTTGCGTTATTATGCGTATTTAGTGTGTAAATATTTCCTCTCGTCGTCGTGGTCACTGGCATGTAAATTAATTAAGTAAATTGTTCGCTCTCGAGATTGCTATTATTGCTTAATTACAGAGTTCATCTGCATAAAAATCAGGTTCAAGATCCATCTGCGAAATTCCACTTGAAGCATTTAGTGATTCAAATGGTAACTAAAAAACCGCGAAGAAAACACACATCAAACGAATTGCAATTAATTAATTTCGTTCATTTAGTAATTTTACCCGTCTATAACGCAAAACTTATTTAATATCTTCTAATTAACTTCAGGGGCAAACAAATAACGGAAAAGGAGTAATATAATTAGAAGCGACGTGGTTGTTTCTTTACATCTTAATAAATGTATAAATAAGCAGACTTGGTCTCAATTTCGACCTAAATTGCTAAAAAGGGGATAAAATTACAAAACTTTATGTTAGCAACTTTTTGATTTTTGTTAAGGATTTAATTTATTTCGTCTTTATGAATGATTATACGTATTTGGCAATAGCTGCAGAAAAGAAAAATTAAAAAAACTGCACAAGAAGAATTTATAAATAAAAATCAAGAAGGAAAAGTTAACTTTTTGAACGTAATTTACACAAACTGAAATTGTACTATATTACGATTTTCTATTGATTCTTGCAAAACGAATTTTAAAATATTTAATTTAGAAAAATGCCTTATAGGAAGTTCCTTGGACATTTTGTAACTTTATCAAGCTTATATAATAATAATAATAATTTACCGTCCATACAAGGTGAATCGTAAAAAATGGACAAGATAGAGCGTCACTGTTTATTGCAGTGGCGTCGCGTGAGTTTTCGATGTGGGAATGTAACTACCAAAAATAAAAAATATCTACATATGATATACAACAGTACCAATTAATTTTGCGATTGCGACGCACTGTGGGCTAAATCGCATTTCTAGCTGGACAAAATACACAGAAATCAAGTTATCTTAAATGAGACAAAACGTGCATAAACTTATTCCGTATGAATTACCCTAACCATCTACCAAACATTTATATCTAAGCACCGCAGCGTACAGTTGATTTGTCTCCTAATAACCAGCTTGTTGTCGGCTTGCTGTCAATTTGTTCATAGCTAACGTGTCAGTCTCTAGTGAATTCTTATTATAAGCATTTATGTCATATTTTGTAGTTTTGTTGTTTGAAACAGATACGTAAGTACTTTTTAACTTATATAATTTTTTTCACGTTCGTTAAAAAAAGTGCAACATTTTTCATTAATTTTCGTTTATAAAGGATGCGATAAAAGCGTGAAAAAAAAGTGCCATAACGGTTCATTTTTTCACGCATTTGAGTGAAAAAAAGTATCGTAACGTGTCATTTTTTTAACGCAAAATATTTAAACACGTCGAGGAAGCTGTTATTGAAGTAGGTAGTTCTTGATTTTTATTACGAACGTGAAAAAAGTTTTGTATGCAATTCGTGAGTCAAGTTACTTTTTTCACTCGGCGGATTTGCGCACTCGCCTACGGCTCGTGCGGCAAACTGTCCTTCTCGTGAAAAAAAGATACACTTTACTCACTTGTTGCATAAATAACTATTTTAGGCGTACATGAGGTATTCATGTTTTAATTGACTATCAATATGCTTAAAAATACGCAATTATTTATATTTTCTTTGCAGCTGTAAAAAAAAAGTAGGGCAGAGTAGAAGCTTAAAGTTACTTTTTTTTATATTCCCTAAAGTGTGATTTATTCACGATACAAATACCATCTGCACTGAAGTGATTATTTATTAATTTTACTGAATAACATGAGGTAATAGGCACATACGTCGAAAAGAACTTTTTATAACTATAAAGAGAAAAGATAATTAAAAGCAATTGATATGTAATTGTTACATATTCATTTATCTTTTTAGATAGTAGTTTAATATTCAATGGCTTCAATTACGAATGGCTCTTTGTTTGAGTTGTGGCGTTCCAGAAGTGATGAAATTCATTCGGAGGCTGGTTCAAACGCTACAATTAATTTGTTGCACCAGTTTATCTGTGGTAAGATAGACTACGTATTGGATGATATGGAATTGGAAAAAACACTTGCTAACAGAATTAAGGGATTTTGTAGCACACTCGATAAAAAGTGGAAAGCTGCATCACGCTCTAGATCAAAATTTATTGATATAAATCGTAGCTGGATGGAACGCAATTTTAATGTGCCAGTGCGCATTTCAACCGCTACAGAAAGAACTCAAGAACCAGAACCGAGTACATCTGGTGTTGGTCGGCCCACGAAAGAGTTCGCATCCTCCTGCGAGCGTACGATGCGGCGAAAAGTTCAGTTGTTAAAAGAAAATGCATCACCTGAAGAAATCATTTATGCCGCCAAAACAGTCCTACGAGATGAAGGAAAACGAGCAGCAGCGGATTTAGTGACACAGGCTACAGAATATTCACCCAAACGTGCAGTACGGATTCGTAAGTTGTATCGAGAGTCGTCAAAAGCCCAAAGAATTATTTCCTACATAGAAGAAGAAAGTCTGGCACTAGTGATGGATTGTCGAATGTTCTACTACAAAATCTGTTGAACCACACAGTTATGCGGTTAATCCAATCTATTGAACTACCGGATGACGGAAACCCTAGTTTTTCCAAAATCGACCTAATTTGCAAGTATGGATGCGATGGCAGTTCGGGTCATAGTGAATATATGCAATTACCCAAAACAGAAGAACATAAACACGATGATGGTTCTGACACCAAAATTGTCACCGATTCAAATCTATTTCTTTTTTCTTTGGTTCCTCTACGTCTTGTCGCCATTACTGATGAATCTACAAATAACATAATAACTTTATGGGAAAATCCTAGACCATCTTCTACTCGTTTTTGTCGCTCTATAAAATTCATGTATATGAAGGAAACCACCGAATCAATCCGAAAAGAAATGGGAAAAGTGAGAGATGATGTAGCCAAATTGAATCCCTACGAATCCCATATAAATGCTAAGCTCGTGCCGATTAACTTTGTTCTTCAACTAACAATGATTGATGGGAAAGTTATTAATGCCCTAACAGGTTCCTCTAGCCAATCGAAATTAAAAGATTCGGTATTATTTTGATTGTCCTTTCCAGTGGCCATGAAATAAATCATGACAAATTTAATGAGTTCACCAAGGCCACTGCAGAATTATTTGTGGAAAAATATGGGTGGTATCGAATGCCAGTAAGCGTTCATAAAATTCTTGTGCATGGATCACAGGTAATCAAGTCTCTACTTCTACCAATTGGCATGCTCTCTGAAGAGGCTCAGGAAGACAGCAATAAAAATTATAAAAGATTCCGGGAGCATCATACTCGAAAAAATTCTAGGACGAATACTACGAGGGATCTGATGCACATGCTCTTAGTGTCATCCGATCCTGTAATTTCCACTTGTAGAGGTGTACCGAAGACGAAAGAAAAAAAATTGCCCCAAGATGTTTTATTGTTATTAAATATTAAGAAATCCGACAATTCAGAAAATACTGCTATGTCAACTGTGGGCTGTGCAAATAAAGACGACCAAGACAAAGCAGTTGAACTTGATGATGATGACAACGAAGCCAGTGAAGATGACAGCATTTTTCTTGAATAATTATAATATTTTGATGTGTTTGTCAATACAATATATCGGCAGTAGTCAGTTACAATTTACTTGCTAATAAATTATCCGATTTCTGTTTTTGTGATTTTTGCCTAAAACACATATAAAACTTTCTAAAAATTTTTTCAATATTTTTTTCATGTTTCTTATCACATTTTGAGTCGCTTTGCTAAAAAAAATAATTTTGTGCAGCTAGAATTGCGATTCAGCCTACAGTTCGATGCATAGAATAGCTACAGTCGGGGTTCAGAGTTAAGACCGTTTTATATCTATCTAAATTTGGAAATAATTTAGAACATAATTTGGTACTAAATTTTTCACTAAATTCCGAATAGTGTCATACAGCAAAATCTATAACTGAATTTCAAACTTGAATTAGTCAAAAATTTATTTAGTAGCACGTTTTACATTGTTGTAAATTTTGTACAAAATTTAGTATAAAACAGACATGCGCAAAGCAAGTAATCAATCAAAAGTATTCTGCTCGAGTCCCACAATAACGACGCCATGACCTTACCAGCTGAGGAAACCGACTTCTTCAGAGCTGAACAACCAGCCGCTGTTCACTGTCTCGACTACTGTTTTATCTCCGGTATATGGTGATGGAGGCTTAAGTTTGGTTTAGACGCTCATGATTTTTTTTTGGGGGGGGGGGTCTATAGTTTTCCTGAAAGCCCACGTTGAGAGGAGTAAAAAGAGACCACTACTCCATTCTGGACGGTCAAGAAATAAAATAGTTATTAATTTTCATTCCGAGAACTTTTCAAATTATCCTCGTATAGGACTGCCTTTTTTTATGTAAATTTTGCTGTATGACACTATTCGGAATTTAGTACTAAATTATGTTCTAAATTTATTTCTAAATTTAGATATATGTAAAACGGCCTTTTAGTTACTTTTTTTTACTAAAAGTTACTTTTTCTCTGGTTTGTAACTTTTTGTTACTTTTTTCATATTCCAGTTACTTTTATTACTTTTTCAATGAAAAAGGTTTTTTTTTGAACTATTTTCAAACATAAAACGAAAAATTCTTAAAGTTGAAATGAAAAACATATTTCTCTTTAATACTGCTGCAACAGTTTGAATTTCTTCCTTTTTTTGGTTACAAGAACTGTGAAACGTAACGTATAGATGATGTTCTTGTTAAATTCAAAAATCTGAAATAGACCTTTTACCTGTGACGGTCCTTGCCTAGCATTGTGACGTCACAAGAACTTTGTTAGGCATTATTAATGACGGGAAACGAAATTCCCATAAGCTTCAATGTAAAATAGGACGGGCATCAATTTGAAATTATAAGAAAAACAAAACCCTCTTGTACATATTCTTTTGATTACAAGTGTGAATAAAGTCCTGTTTATCTAAATATTTGTACTATTTGTATAAATTGAACCGACAAATAAGATAAATCTACACTGCTTAAAAAATTAGAGGAACGCTTCTTAAAGATAACGTAATTACTTTAATGGAAACAATTTAGGGTTTCCAGATAAACAACATTAAGAACTAGCATATTTTAATTAATTAAACACAAATACATTCAAATTGAATTTATAACAGGAAGAGAAATTAACAATTATCGAAAAATTTGCAAAAAGTGAAATGAAATTAAGTAGAGTGGTTTCCAAATCTCGTGGCACGCGAGATGGGCAAAAGGCGGAGCTTACTGCAGAACAAAGAGAGATAGAAAATTGTAAAAATCATGCATGTAGGGCCGCCCGGCTAAAATTTGTCTTCTTCGCATCGAAGGTCGCGTGCCACGAGATTTGGAAACCACTCTAAATTGTAGATGCGAGTAGAGGTCTGGGGTGCCTTTCGGTCATTCTTAATAGCGTGTGTGACCTCCATGGGCGTTGATAACTTGTTAGCATCTGCGAGAGGAATATTTTTCCATACTTGATTTATGGCATCACTGGGTTGTTGCAATGTGAGCGGTGCATTGGGTCGTTCTCGAACACGTCTATCGAGCATATCCCATAGTGGGTCAATACGATTTAAATCTGGATTTAAGGCCGGCCAATACATGGTTTGAATTTCAAGCTCCTGCAAATAGGTATTCAATGCTGACAGCAGCGGTGTGCGGTCTTGTGTTATCTTGCATGAATGTAAAATTCGGTCCAATTCCATATGTAGCAACAGACTACAACCTTTTCTAAAATAAAATTGACATAACGTTGAGCATCTAACCTTCCTGAAACAACCACATGGTCACTTTTGTGGTCTAAGCTAATCTCACCCCAAACCATTAACGAACCACCATCGAATTTTACAGTTTCTTGTGTAGTAGTTGAAGAGCAGCGTTCACCTGGACGTCTATAAGCACGACTTCGACCATCACAATGCGTAAGACAAAATCTTGACTCGTCTGTGAAGAAAACAGGTCGCCAATGCTGAAGTTACCAACGAACATGATCATATGCAGAGTTGAAACGGACAATTTTGTGGCTCTGGCCTTCTTGACCTTAAATGGGCTTCTATTAATCTGTTTCTAACAGTCTGGTCAGACAGGCCTATGCCATGAGTCACTCGAATAGTGTTTTGATGCTTCCTAGCAGAGGAGGTGCGATTGCGTAATGCCGAAAGAACCAAAAATCGATCCTGAATCGGCGTTGTTTTTCTTTTCCGATCTTGTCCACGTCGTCTTTTATCTAGACCCGTTTCCCGAAATCGATTTCAAACACGTTGGATGACAGAAGAACTCACCCCTACAAATCTTGCTACTTCTCTAATACAGGTTCTGCGTATTTTATACTAAAGCAACAGCACGAGCCACTTCAACTTCACCAAGATGCCTCATTTTAGTTGTAATAACTAAATTTTGACATTTGCAACAAGCTTCTATTGTTTCAAAGGATGCTACGTTTTAAAAACAAAAAATTAACAAAGATATCACTTTGTTTCTGGTAGCAAATGTTGTCTTTTATTATTATTTAAGGGTAATTGCAACTTATGAAATAATTTCATTGATTGTTTTAATGCTTTATCAAAGGCTTTAAAATGAGTATATTGTATGCATTTATATTCGTTTCCTCGTTTCTCTCGATGAGCCTAGAAGGTTCGCGCTTCTTCTCGCACATTTGACGGTCGGAACGCCTGGATCGTTCGAGGCTTCTCCGACACATTCGACCGGTGACACGTTACAATATTATATTGTTACATTTTCCCTTATAAAAATTTTTTTTAAATTCAGTTCAATCCTTTGATTTTCCTTAGCAAATGCATCACTAACTGCTTCAAACAGTCGAGAAACTCGCAAATCTTCCAAAAGAGTGTTTTCTATATTCATCAAAGACAGTGCTGAAAGTTGCTCTTGATGCTAGGTATTTCGGAGGTAGGTCTTAATTCTCTTTAATGCGGAAAAAGATCCGTATGCAGAAGCACTTGTAACTGGAAAAGTTAATTTTAAAACAACCAGTTTCGAAACTTCCGGGAAGGCAGAGGTCAGCCGAAGGTTATTTATGTAATCATGCAACTCAAAGATACCGTTTTTCTTCCTTCATGACCGAATCTTTATAAACAACGGAGAGTTCACTTTTCAAACGTATTAAGTCAAAAAAATCGCCGTAGTGTTTCCTTTTCTGGGAAATTATTGGCGAAAGTGTCAAATTGAGACTGGTCAAGTAAACCCAAAGATTTCAGTGCGGATATTTGTGACTTATGTTTAAAATTATAATATCCAGAACCTCATAAAAGACTCTCCTATATGTTACTGGCTTATCTTCTCCAAAAACAGAATCTAAACGTAGACGCTTAGCAGGTGGCATACACTCAGATACAGATTATCATCAACAGTGCTTTCTTCAACAATGGATTCTTCAAAAGAACTGTCTTCCTTCTGTTTCTTCAGAACCTTTCCCTTGAATTTATTTTTCTTCTCTTTGGTTTTTCAACGTTTACCTTTTTCAGTTTGTTAGTCTCTTCTCTTTCAAAATTTAATCTCTCTTCACATAGTTTCTGTTTTTTGCTTCATTTTGTTTGGCAGTTTGATCTGTTACTCCTACAGATTTAATCAAAGCATCTTTGCATGGAGTTCCATTTATAACGCATGATCCAACAGCTTTGCTGTTTTTTTTTTTGTGTGGGGATCGGGACAATGTCATATGAACTCACATGACATGCACCTGCACATGAGGTACTCAGTTGAGGCTTCTGAGGGGGAACTGGCTGCTTTTGAAGAACTAGGCTGAAGCTCTCCTAATGAAGAAATGAGGCTTGAACTTGGGTCAGCTAAATTGGCAGGTGGGCCATCTGAAGATTCTTCCTGGTTTTCTTTTTGTGGTCTTGACCAAGAGCTGCAAGATCTTCCTGATTCATGGAGTGAAGCAATCTAGTCAGCATCTGTGAACACATTTTTGTTCATAGGGAAAATCCCGGGTTTCCTAAAACCATTTACTGCTATCTCCCCAGTTTACACGTTTAGGTAAGCCCTCCCGAAGAGCTCGCATCGTTTCGTAACAACAAGTGGCTTTTGTGAGTGGAATAACCGCTGTCTGATTTCTTTGCTGCAATGAACTTTTAAATACCCCTTGAAAGTCTTCATGACATCAATGTTACGTACATGGCTATAATGCCCGTCTAAGATGAGAACTGGAAATTCCACGGACGGGTTGACCTTTCCCACAAAATGCTTGAACCAAGTAGTGAATACGTTGGCCTGAACCCACTATGATGGATGTGCAAGGTCAATTGACCCCGGAGGAGCCCATCTCATTGGCTGATTGTTTATGTTCTTTCTTGGGAATATCACTAAAGGAGGATCATAGTGACCAGAGGCGCTCATACATTCAATAGCTGATATTGTTGACCCCCCAATTTGCCGCTTTCCCCTTCTCCCAACCACATACGGAATTTTGCTTTGTACAATGCTTAATCCAGTTTCATCTGCATTGTAGCTTTTGTCAACGGGAAAGTTTTATTTTTTATAGGCTTCTTCCAACAGTTCAAAGAAAACGCCAACATTTTCTTTGCCAAATTCTAAGGCACGGGCAAAGGAAGTCCCATAGGACTTACGCATAGATAGTCTGTAACGTTGCAGGAAGAGATCCATCTAAGCCCGGCCGGCTTCAATTTTTTTTAAATGGATGTTGAATGCCATTTCTGGACACTCGCTAGCTGGAAAGCCATTCGACGTTGGTCTTTAAGGGTGAAACTATAAAACTTCTCTTCCATTTGAAGCAGGTATGCCATTAATTTTTTTCCATCTATTCTCCAAGCAAAGGTTTCCCTTCTAATTTAGTTGACACATCAGACACATTTGTCGTTTTTGCTCAAATTTCGCAACGTGCCACGAGGCACATTGAAAGTTTTTGCTGCCTTAAGAGTACCCATTTTCTTTTCCCTTGCGGCACAGATCGCTTTTACCATATCAGCCTCGTCCCACTGCTTTTTTTTTATTCTTCTGAACGTGCTTAGGCTTCTTTCTAGGCATTCTAAAAAACAAACACGACAAAAATTAACCTTTTCGACGTAGTGGTCTAATGTTCGACTAGTGCGCGGAAATTAGACTACACATGGTAGTCGGAATTTGGACCAACGCGTGTTTTAACTTTTGGTGTTATGTACGGGATAAGAACGAAACCTAACAAATAAGTTTTAATGAATTTCAAAAGCCTAGAATACACTAAACACGATGGGAAAATAGTTATATAGCAACTACTACTACTTAATCTACAATAAAATCAAGAATACATACTTTGAAAAGTTTTGAGACGAGCGAAAACAAATTCTTGCTTACTTCACTGATATATGAAAACGCACGCAATTGGAAATATTTACAGAGCAACAACCTTGAACTCCGAGCACATAAAACCTAGCCAAGTCGGATTTTAGACCCTAGTCGGTTTTTGAACCATCCCCTCTACAAAATAAAGTTGTGGAAAGTCTTTTCTAGAAAAGATATTTAAAAGTGCCAGTTGGTGACGAATGGCATAAGGAGAATATGGTGATCATTCGTAATAAAGCGAAGATAAAGATAAGGAAAATAACACTCGAGGTTAGATTAAAAACATTTAAAAGTGCCGAAGCAAGACGTACGAGGTCCGTACGAAAAATGCAACAGTGCACATACAAAATCAACAGTGGTAGCGTTCAGGCAAAGAAAATAATAGGTAGACCCGGGGAAAGCATATAACGCGGAGATGAGTAACGATTATACCCCAGAAAACACAAAAAGAGAAAGAAAAGAGTTAGAGGGAATTTTTGAGAAAAGTGAAAAGTTAATCAGAATACCTCAAAAAGAGAAGAAAGATAAAGAGGATAAAATGGATGCTTTAACCGATATGATTCGAGAATTAATGAAAGACATAAAAGAAGTAAAACAGGATCAAGAAACGTATCAACAAGAACTAAGAGAGCTAAGGGTGGAAAATGAAACAGTAAACGAAGGAAATAAAACGATTAAAGAAGATATGAGAAACATGACAACAAGAATAAAGAGAGCAGAGAAAGAAAAAATAAAAACTAATATTGTGGTGTCGGGACTGGAAATAAATATAGAAAACGAAGTAGATTTAAAAATGGAAAGTTTGTGGGCACAAAAATACAAATTAATAAGGTTGCGAAAGGAGCAAAAGTTTGGAAAATTGAACTAGAGAATCCTACAGAAAAAGAAAATATAATGAAAAATGAAAAGAAATTAAAAGATCTATGGGAAAAAATACACACAAACATAGAACTAACAAAGGAAGCATGCGAAAATGAGAAGAAATTAAAACAAAGAAGCAAAACAAAAAATATATCATAAAACTGATAAAAACAGAAACACCAGAAATAGTGATGACAACTCAGTCAAAGGAAAAACTTACGAATAAGGATATTAAAACCCAAGCAAGGAATGATTAATAGAAAAAGACAAAAAACACAAACAATGAGAATAGGTACTTGGAACGTGCACAGTATAAAAGAGAAAGATGAAGAAATTGTTGAAAAAATGATCAAAAATCGTATAGAAATATTAGGAATAACAGAAACAAAGGAAAAGATATAACAAGAATACATAAAGGCTATTGGTTAATTTGGTCAGGAGTGGAAGTAACGGACAGAGCGTTAGGAGGCGTGGAACTGATAATAATAGAACCAAAAAAACTGAAAGAAGTATTAAAAGAAGAACATATACATGCTGGAATCATGATAATAGAAATGAAACTAATAGAGCAAGAGATATGGACAGTGATAATAGCGTATGGAAAAAATGAAGATGCTAAGAAGGATGACAAAGGTAAATTTTTTGAAACACAACGAAGGATAAGGTAACATATTGATGATGGTAGATCTAAATGGGCGGGAAGAAAAAGAAAACTCAGGTATTGCAGACTATTTGGGAAGAAAAGAAAAGAAAAGAAAAGAAACAAAAAATAGTAATGGAGAAGGAATAATCGAATTGGAAGTGGAAAATGATTTAATAATAGCCAATACGAAGTTTAGACACAAATACACAAGAGTAGAATATAACAGAAATTAAAAATCAATAATCAATTATATTTTGATTAGTAAAGCAAAATGGAGAATTGTGAAAGATGTAAAAGTAACAAGAAGAGCAGAAATTGGCAGTGATCATCACTTCGCAAAGATGGATCCGAAAAGATAAGTAAAGGAAGAAGAAGAAACGAGGATCAAGGTTAACGAAAAAATAAAAAGTTATAAACTCAAACATCCAGACTGCAGAAAGAACAATTATGAAATAATAAATAGCATGTACAAGGAGCAAACAGGAGGAAATGAGAAAAATTTAAAAGCAACAGTTGGAAAAGATACCTAAAGACGAAAAAGAAAGAAAACTATGAAGTATATAAAGAAAAACGAAAAGATGTGCTATGAAAGAAGCCGAGGAAGAATCATGGACGAGATTTGGAGAAAAGATGGCAGAGAATTATAGAGAAAATCAAAAATTATTTTATGGAACATTGAAACAGCTAAAACATAAAAAAGAATACAATATGAAAAATATAAAGGATAAAGATGGAAAGATAGTAACAGATGAAAAAATGTTAATGCAACGATAGAGACAATATCTTGAAGAATCTACGCAGATAGAAACAAATGAAGAAGAAGAAGAAGAAGAGAAAGAAACAAGAGACGTACCTGAAACAGAACCGATAAAAAAAGAAGTAATAGAAACAATAAACAAGATAAGATTGGGAAAAGCTTCAGGAAGAGACAATATAACGCTCGAAATGATAGAATATGTTGGAGAAAAATGAAGGAAACATTTAACAACATGGTATAACAGAAAGGAATGGAATTCAGGAATAGTACTATCAATATACAGGGTGGCCTAACGAAAATCAAACAGACTGAATAACTCCCACGAAAATAATTTTTCGAAAAAACTCAGAAACACGTCTATTTGTATTGGGAGGGCAATACTTTTGATGTACAATTCGAACCCTAAACTTCAACCCCTCAAAAATTCCTAATGGGAAATCATCATCGTATTTCAATTCTCCATATTGCCCCGTTTGAATTTGTAAATTCGGTCGATTTGTTTGGAAGATACAGGGTGACATTAAATTAAAGTGACATTTGTTCTCATTTTGTTTAATTTGACAATTACAAACTGTTAACCAATAGTAAAACGCTGGTTAGAATGTGTCTATAAAAATAACATAACATATTAAATTAATGCAATAAATGAAGATGGTTGCGTCGCATAACCAATTAGAAAATGTACTCTTTCAGATATCTAGAAAGAGCACCATTACAAAAGATGGAAGAAGTAAAACAGAAATAATACGAAGTGTCCAGCAAGCCAAAGTAGCTTTCTACCGAAAAAAAAACAACTATTAACATCCAATAAAGTATCATTGAACACAAGACCTACATAATATGGAGTATAACACTTTATGGATGCTTAACATGAACGATTTACAAAAGCGACAAGAAAAGATTAGAGCCATTTGGGCAATGGTGCTATAGACAAATGCTCAAGATAATATGGGCAGAAAAAGTTAGTAATAACGAAGTTCTAGAACGACTACAAGGGCAGAAAGAACTGTGGAAAAATATAAAAAGAAGCAGGTGTAACATGATAGGACATATAATGCGGCATGGAGGACTACTGAAGACTCTAATAGAGGAAAGAAGACTCTTACAGTGAAATGAAAAGGGCAATTCAGAAAATCTGTTACTACAAAAAAATCGTCAAGATTGAAAACCGAGAGAGATGGACAAATAGGTCTCTATAAAGGTGCTCAGTTGCGAACCCATGCCATTGCATTTACCACAGAAAATAAAATCGAGTACTTTCAGACATTGAGGGTTCCTTCCATGCCCTTTTGAGAATCTATGATTCACCCCCTGAGCTTTAATTTTCCGAAGTTTATTTTTTCAAAGCAATTTATTAAACTTCTTATATTTTATGTTTTTATCAATTATCGAGAAAAAAAATGTCGAACTATTTTTAAACTTTAATTTTCTTGTCGATTGACTCCAGGTGATTAAACGAATTTCCCAGCACTGAAAGAACGCGATATTTATTTTCAAACTTCTTAGTTTTCAGAAAACTCAATTAAGCTCTCGCTGCTGCTGTTTTTAAGGGCATTTTTCCATAGTAGTTAATTACCTGAAGTACATCACGGCCTGTTCGTTTTTCCATTCCGTAACGCTGTTGCATCGAATTTTACTCAATTTTCCAGCTTTGAAGAGACGTTCTTTGAAAGTTTTAAAATGAAGTTTTATGAATGAACCATCACTGTAAATGTTAAAAGTCAGTCGGATGTTATTTACATATTTATTTGCTGTCGGAGAAAATTACATACCTTCATAGTTTGCATGTGAATCTTTTTCTTTTTGTTGCGATAAATAATCGCTAGTTATTTAATTAATTCATGATGAGAACTTTCGTGAAAGTTCCACTTACGGGTATAAATAATTTATAATAAATTATTTGAATTTACAAACACAAAGCCGACAAAACGATCTCGTGTAAAGGGGTGATAAATTTATAGCCCTTATGGTTACCCCTTACAAGAGGAGAAAGGTATATCTATGTAAATGAGAACGAATTATCCTTAAATGCATGGAAAACTAAATACCCACTACATACATAAACTAAAATGCGAACGACCGTGACACTATTGATTCTTTTTAAAAAGAGAATAAGCTATAGGAAGCTACGAAACCACTAATTTTTTGCGTTGAAAACTTTCACTGGAACTAAAACCGCAGACATTACGGATACCATTGTTACACGTTTGTTCTATTTATTTATTGTCTTTTCTTCTTTCTTTTGGTTTTATCAGTAATGGCTATAAGCAAATTGCCGTTGTAAGGGAACTACAATAAGAAAATGTTAGCGTTTTCCTTCTAATGGGAGTCTTTTTTTCCCTAGGGTAATAATAATAATTTCACTTTTTCAACAACGTCATACATTACATTGTGTGAAGAATAATTACATCACGAAAAAGTGAATATCAAGGACATTAAGCGTTTTTGTTATACATTTCTGTCTTGTAATGGATTTAGAAGCAACATGCAAATTTATGTTTAGGGTTACTGTAATCCAAGACAGCGCCATTTATTATGCTAATGTATCGTAAATAGAATGAGATCATAGGATAAAGCCTAGGTGGTATTTATAATAGGCATTTTCATTAAGTCCTAATAGAATCATTATAAAGAGTTCACTGACCGAACAGCAGTGTTCGAAATTTGTAATAAACTTTTTAAAAAGTTGTAATTGGATTCCCTTTAGATTTTGTTGATTTGTCGACGTCCTTTGCGTATGTATTGAACGGTGTTCCGGATAATGTAATGTACACATGCAATTTTTCAAACCGACTTTTTTATTCAAATTTGATACGATCGTATCGCAAAATTTCTCGCATGAGCATAAATTTTACGATAATAGGCGCTATAAAGCTGCGCCTGTCAGTCGTGAGTGATTGTCTATAGATGGCACTGTCGAGCCAATGGGAAGCAGTGACCCTCAAAAGATGGCAATGTAAATTGTTTGGAAAAATCTAAACGGCGCGGTCTGTTTGCTAAGTAGTAGAAGGCGACATGTAAATTTTTTTGCTGACCTCTTTTATATCGGAGTGCGGGGTGTGGCTTGTAATTAGTCTAAACGGAAATACAGGAACTGTTTAATTAATTCTAATATTAGAATGTTACCAATTTTGCTGAAATGTTGGATTTTTCTAAGTTAAAGAGTTGATGTTGGATCAATCAAAATTCTGTCTTGTATTCATGAACTTGAGATTTGCAATTTAATTTTTTATGCGGTTCTGTTAGTTACCTTTAATGTTCAGATAGGGTTTTTTCTTCGACATTCTTTCTGCTGCTAAGCATTGTACACGCTCCGATCTTCCTTCTTTTTATTGCACCAGCTCGAGCTTTGCGCTTCTTCTTCTTCTTCTTCTTCTTTTAGAGAAATTTTACATATTACGTACGATTTGTTGTAATGTAACTTCGCGTTACAATTGTATTTAACACCCTAGTTTAACTAAGACTCTTGGTCGGCTTAGACTAATTTCAGTGGGTGGCCTGGGGCGAGGATAAGGAATTACATAGACAATAAAACAAAAATTATTTAATACATACAGGGTGTTAAAGATGTTCTGAATCTTCAGGCTTCCATGGACCGATTGCTGTACGACCCGTTGATATCATCGAGAACCATTTGAGAATGTATATGTTGCGAGGTGTTTAACAATATTCAGTTACAGGCATACTTCATAATTCCAGGAGGTTAAGAAAAACTAACGATGGCGGTTGTAAGAAGCTAAATACGGGGAAAAAACTCCATCAACGCCAACGAAAAAAATCAGGGCAATTGAAAACTTACCCCAGTCTGTACTGCCTGTCTGTATGTCCCTCACAACAAATACACAGCCTACAGGTTCGTCGAGAAAACGATTTGTCCCTTGTCGGATGAACCCCCCCCCCGCAACCTACTCGACAAGTCGATCCAACAAACGGAAAATCAACACGTAAACTTTGAAAATTTGAAACGCTTATTATAAAATCTCTGTTAGAATTTAATTCAAGAAATCAGTCAGCAAAATAGTTTCTAGGAAGATGATTGGTAACTAGCATCCGTTTATTTCACACGCGCAGGTGAAAGGGAAATAGTTAATCAAAATCACGAAGAAATTTTAATCTAAAAACTAAAACCCTGCTCGGATGACATAACCCTAGCTAAATTTGTTGACCAGATCTTAAGAAACCCAATTCCAACGGAAATTTCCCGCGAACACCTGTTCAAGTTCCATAATCCTGCAATAAGTAAATGAACTGGACGTTGGAAACAATTACACCCTGCGTCCTGCTTGCTTACAGATAAATTGAGAAGTCAAGTCAATCCCAAATTGATTTCGAAAATTTTACAAGGCTGCTAAAAATCAATCTATCAGTGTGAATCCACAACTATTTCGAAACCTCTTCAACGAGAAAACTACAAAAAAAATAAAAGAACACACTTATAGCACCGATTAAATGCAATACATGTAACGGAAACAAAAAGTGAACGTTACATGTAGGTCGCACCGTTTTTTACCCAGAAGATTAAAAATATTTAGATTTCTTACGATACACCTTGTAAAATGATGATCCAAGCTTTGATTCGGTAGGTCAAAACAAAAAGCATTAATATACAATCAAGCTGTGGTCCATTAAAATCTTTCAGTAACCAACAGATACGAAACATTTGCGAATGAATTTGTTTTCTAGAATACTGAATACTATTATGTAAAGTAGTTTCATTTGCTTGAAAATAACAAAAAGAAAACTAATTTGCGCGCCTGTCGAATTCGTCGGCCTCTGGAGTTATATCTTCTTATGATGTTCGGTATTCTTGTTTCTTCCATTCTGTTTAGATGTTCTACCCATTTTTGTTTATACATTCTTGGTTTCTCTTCTAATGATTTTATTTTTAGTTCGTTTCTTATTGTATCATTCCTTATTCTGCCTTCTCTTGTGATTCCCTTTATTATTTCATTTCAGCTGTTCTTAGAACTTGGGTTACCTTGTTTGTTTATACCCATGTTTCGCTACCATACAATGCAACTGGGACTGCTAAAGCTTTGTACAGTCGTATCTGTGTGTCTAATCTTGCTTTATTTTTAAATGTCTTTGCTATGACTCCACATACTTATTGGTATTTATTGACCATATTCCTGTAATCTTTCTCGCATTCGTAAGTTATGTCGCATCCCAAGTAATTAAAATGTGATATTTGATCTAGGGGTGTGTTTCGTGATATTATTTTAGTTCTTAAACCAACTTTTCCCTAGTGCGCCATGGTCTTTGTTTTCTTAATTGATATTTTTCCATCATAGTCTGTTACTATTTTATCTGAAAGGTATACTTGCTTTTGTAGGTCATTTTCGTTTGGTGCTGTAAGTACTTTTTCATCAACGAAGAATAATATATTGAGGAAGTAGTTTGCATTAATTTTTATTTCTTTTGGAGCTACTTCTTTCCATTTTATTATTTGATTTATATACAGGGTCGCTAAAAAGTATGGAAACACGCTACCCCCGTAGAAACGGTAAGAGATAGGCAAATGAAATTTGGAGAACTTAAAGTAGGTATTTTCTGCTATGTTCTGCGAACGAAATTAAAAACAAATTCCACTTTTTTTTAATGGCCGCCATATTGAATTTTTTTAAATGGACACTGTATGTAACCCCATATTTGGATAGGGATTTTCTAGAAGAATTCAATGGTATATGGGTTGCTATACTTATCTTGGAAGGTTTTGGAAATAATTACTATTCATTTTCAGGGATTTCACTATTAATTTTTATCAAAATCGAGTTACCCGTGAAACAGCAGAGACAATGGAACTAAAAAACACGATGTGCGGTTATTTTATAAGTAATTAAAGTAAAAGAAAACCGTAAAAATTTTGCCCTTGGCCTACTTATTTAAAATAATAGATTGATGCTAGAGCAAACTAAATTTATGGTGGAATAAGAACAAATAGTGACGAATTGATAATAACAAAAACACAATATAATTTTATAACAAGTGTTCGAAAGGCGTTTCCTTAATTTCTTGGAAATAAAACAATCCATTTTGAAGTTTTCGCAAGGAATTTTGCAAATAATCTGGGGGATCTGCTTGCATTACGAATCCGTCCTTAAAGTCAAGAAATCCTTGACAAATGAATAACGATTATCTCCAAGACCTTTTAAGATAAGTATAGCAACCCTTATATTATTTAATTCGCTTTAGAAATCCCTATCGAAATATGGGGTCATATACAGGGTGATCCATTTAAAGAAATTCAAGATGGCGGACGTAACGGAAAAAGAATTAAAGATTTGATCTTAATTCTCTTCGCAAAACATGACAAACAACGCCTACTTTAAGGTGTCCAAATTTCATTTGTCTATTACTTACCGTTTTTGCAGGGGCAACGTGTTTTCATACTTTTTAGCGACGCTGTATATACAGGCTGTTTTACAAAAAACGGCGCACGCTGTAGTTTCGTTATTTTCTGCCTGATTTATACGATTTAAAAACTAAATAAAATTATTTTGAGAAATCTACAAGGCCAGCGAGATCGTTTTTTAAATAAACTAATTGTATCAACGAAACGATAGTCAGGTGTTTTTTCTAAATGCAATGCCATATTTTTTTCAACTGTTTCGTATTGAGTGTTTTTTTTCTGAATCCAAGTGTGCGTTTGAATATGCACTCACATAAGATTTTTAAGAAAAACATAATAATTGTGACACGAAATAGTATCTTTGTTTGACGTAATTAAATAAAACAAACCTTTCTTTGTTAAAATTTATAGGTTTTCTATCCTTCTTTTGTTTCGTTATTTGTGTTATTGTGTTACCATTATTTGTATTTCACAGCGTGCGCCGTTGTTTGTAAAAAAATTAAAGGTGTAGGTGAAAGTGGGCACCCTTATCGTAGTCCTCTGTTTATGCATTCATAGTTATGTCCTCCAGCTATTTTAAAGCTTGTATCATAGTAGCAGCTCTGTATTACTTTTATTAGGTCCCTAGGAAATCCATGGTTTTCAAGTATATCCCACAATTTTTTCTGTTAACATAATCAAAGTCCTTTTCGAGGTCAATGAACGCTAAATGTGTTTTTAGATTATACTCTCGTCGGTTTTGTATTAATTGTTGTAAGATAAACTCATTATCAATTGTAGATCGTGTTTTCCCGAATCCACTTCGTTCTTCCATTAACTTTGTTTCTGTTCAGACCAGACAGCGGATACCAACTTCATCAAGAAAGTTACTAACGATGACGGCTGCGTTTCACCGATTCCTGCGGCAAATAGCACTACTTGGTCTTGAAGAACGTTTTCAGTGTATCTGCGAGCATTTAGAGCAGGCCTACCAAGGGTGATAAGTTCTGTACAGCCATTCAGAGAAATACCGCCTTATATCATCACAGAGCCGTCACCGAATCGATGTCTCTCTACAATCGCGCATTCCGCGAAACGTCCACCTGGTCGCCTCCACACTATCTGGCGCCCATCTGCACCTTGTATACTAAACCGGTATTCATTAGTAAAAAGCAGTCTCCTCCAATCATCAATTCCCCAACTCGCATGAGGACGACAAAAAGCTAGCAGAGCTATTCGATGACGTGGCAACAGAAAGCGTATCTAGCAGGGCGTCTCACAGTGATCTGAAATCTCGAAAACCTGGTCAAAATATAAAAACGTTGTTTTACATCCACGAAGATTTACATATTGGAGTTTTCGAGGTCTCTGATTACGATTTAGAAGTCAGAATCTAAAAATTCAAAATGGCGGATCCAATATGGCGGACAAGATTTTTTTTGAGTTGCTAGATTGGGCTGAAAATGAACTTCAGCTTATTTCTGAGGTAGCTAATTACGACTGTAAAGGGAAAATTCAAAAATTCAAAATGTCGGATCCAATATGGCGGACAAAATGTTTTTGAGTCGCTTGATTGAGCTCAAAATGAATTTTATCATATTCCTGTGGTCACAAATTACAATTGTAAAGTCAAAATTTAAAAATCCGAAATGGCGGATCCAATATAGCGTACGAAATTTTTTTGAGTCCCTCGATTGGGCCGAAAATAAATTCCATCATATAAATTTTGACAGCTATTGCGAAACACGTGCATTATTTTTGTTCGAACACGTATGAGCAGGTGTCCTTTGTCAATTATGTTAGTTCATTGAATTACATGTATGGGATAAGCAAGGTCGTCACAGAATTCTGCAGTATTCATAGTTTTTTTTGTATGATTGTTTTGAAAAAATTGCATTATGGTAATTTTAATTTTTGTTTTCTGCACATCACTTATTTCAATTATAATTCTACGTAACTTTATCCGACTGATCCATCTTAAATCTTCAAAAAAGATTCACAATTAATGAACAGCACTACTTTAAACAATACCTTATTTTGGAGATTTGTTTTTAACACGTTCGAACCGATCAAGTGACTCTTTTAAACTGCCTCCCTCTTTCATAGTCATCACAAACCGACAAATGTTTGTACGGAATTTGACACTTCAAACATCCAAGTATACAACCCAAAAATCGAAAATTTGTTTTTTTACTTTTGGCCAGCTTTTTGTGATTTCGGACCATTGTGCGTCGGGCACGAAGATCGACTTCTAACCTTCGTCGAACTGTTCTTTCGCTAACTTGTACACCCCGAATTGTATCAAGCACGCCCTGGAGTTTTGTTGCAGTGAGAGTGTGATCACGTAGGGAATTTAATGTTGAAAATCGGTCATCTATCGCCGAAGTTGCTCGTTTCCTTCCTTGCCCTGGTCTCTTTCTTACATCACCAGTCTCCCGAAGACGTCTAGAAAGTCGATTGATTTACTCCAAGAAGATTTGCTACATATTGTTGACTCCTTCTTTCTTGAAACAATGTCGCGGCTCTTATAGCATTATCACGATTTAAAGGTGCCATAATAAAGAAAATGTTTAAGATGAAAACAATTAATTTTGTTGGTATTTTTTAATTTAAACATGGGTTGTTATGCATCGTTAAAAGAGAAAAAAATTCTGTTTAATCATGTAAAAATCCAATATGGCGTCCATTTAAAAAAGAAAGTAGTCATTAATATGTTGAGATCCGCCATTTTGAATTTTGTTTTGGCATCATTCTTAAGTGTATTTTATCGAAGCAGGCAACTTTCATATTAAGACTTTTTACATAGGTTTTTAAATTAGGGAGATATTTGACTTTTTATAAAACCGCGATTTTCACTTTTCTTGGAATAATTGCCAATCGGTTATGATTTATGAATTTTAAACTTTTTATAACCTAAATCTGACTCGGCATACAAAATTGCACAACATTGTCCATTTAACTAAATCTCTAACTATAATAATAAGAAAGTTACCCATGCAATCCCATTCGATCTGGGACACACTGTATACCGATTTTTGTTAGTTATACAAAACTTGTTCTAGACCGTTCACAAATTTATTCCAATTTTCGTTGTGTGCTTCTAGCGTGACTCTCCTTGTATGTTTCTTTTATTCTTATACTATTGATGTTTTTCTTCATTTTCATTGTCTTGAATCTACCTTAGGTATGCGAATTTTCTGTTATTACTGTTTCTAGTTCGTCGTTCCATAATTTTAGTCCTTTTTTCTTCGTCATTTTCAGTCTTCTGCCTAGGCCTTCTTCTGTAGCTTTCTTTATAGCATTTTCTATATTCTTTAGTTCGTCTTCTGTTTCTTTATTTGTTTGTTGTTGTGTTAAGTATTGGTTTAATCGGTTTTGGTATAATTGTTCAGGAGGAGATCTATTTTATATATTGATTCTTCTTTTATTTTTATTTCTTCCTTTTAGCTTCTGGTGTATTTTTATTTGAATCTTACTAAGTACTAAATAGTGGTCCGTGTATAGTTCTGCTCCTCTATATACGTGGATATCCAATACCTTATTTACTAATTTTTCATTTATTATAATATAGTCTATTAACGATCTTCTCCATCTTTCACTCCATGTGTATTTGTTTATCCATTTCTTTTTAACGAAGGTGTTTGTTACTTTTAATTTATTTTGTAGGCATAGGTCTATTAAATGTTGGCCATTTTTGTTTACTGTTTCTTTCCCGTATGCACCTATCGTGTTATTGATGATCTGATTCCCTACTCGAGCATTAAACTCACCTGCTAATACGAGTTGGTCGTTTGCTAAAAACGAAATTATCTTATTTCTTTTTAAATAAAGAGCATTTTCCATGTAGTGTGCCATAGCTTTAAACATATGAAATTCATTGATTTTTGTCAGATAAATTAGACTTGTTATGTAACAATTGCTAAAACAAAACAAAAGACGCTTTTAAGATACTTTACTGAGCATTCACAGACAGCATCAAATAAGCAACTAATGCCCCATAAAAGCGTATTTATTTTGTTTTAGCAAATGAATTTATTTGATGAAAATATACGACTTTGTGTGTTAGATGTCATGGCGCACTAAGATGAAAAATGATTTTCACTTCATAACTCGGTAAAACAAAAGAATAGCTATGTCAAACCATGTATCACTGAAAAGCATTTAAGGCGTGCAGTTCAGTAATATGGAAATCAAGTAGGCGTTCCATTAGAAAAAATTTGAATTTACGTTTCACCGCCGAGGTAAAACAAAAGACAATTGCGAAAATAATTTTTTTGTGTTTCGGAGTAAATTCTCTAAAACACCCTCTTTGCTTTTCTTTTCTATCTTTGCTGGTTCCTGAGATATTTCACTTTTAAAAAAATAAGATAATTACGTTTTTTGCAAATATCTAGTAAGTCGTGAACTTTTTTGATCTCCAAAATAGCCAAATCTTTTCTAATTTAACCGACTTCGTATCTCTTACAATTTCCGAGATCTCAATAGTGAGCATTGAAATGTGGACACACCGTATACTCCACAGATGATCATATATTCATGCTTTGTTCTGATTCTTACTGTTGTGATTCTTTCGTTATCATAAGTATAGCTTTTGTCCATTTTAGTTCTTTTCTGTTTCTTTTTGGTTTCGAAGATTACTGCGATGTCTACCTGTTTTTTCGCTAGTTCCGCTTGTTCATTTCATCCATTCATTCTTGTTCATTTAGAGTTAAACTTCTAACATTCCATATTGCTATTATAATTTGGTCCTTCTATTTTCTTATATTTTTTTGTTCTTTAATCGTTTGCTTTGGTCGTCATATCTTGATGCGTCCTTTCCGAGGCTATTGGTGAGTTTTTTAGTAATATGAATTTTTTAAAGCACAACCGTCCTCCTTTATCCGGACTTGGGACCAGTAACAACACTTTCGGGCTACTCAACCCAGTGTTGCAGGCGGAGTTGCCTCTCGAATTATAAACTGTAATGTTCAGCAGCAGGCTAAATCAATAAATCGGCTTACATATACATATATTCTGCTTTTTAATTCATAGCTTAAGAAGGCCAGTAAACATCAGAAAATAATATCTGAAATGATCGTACAATTCGCTACAGTTAAATTTGTATCTAAATCGTTAAGGGCAGATTTCATTAATTTGTTTCAGGCTTTGCAATATCGTCTTTATGACTTTGGAAATCAAACATAAACCTTGGATAACACGTCCGCTTCCCAAGCAATTTATTATCAATAAAAATGGTATTAAAAACGGTAGTTTTTATGGCCTGGTGCGAATACTGCTACAAATTAAGCAGTTTTTAAACAAGAATTCATTTGTTTTCCAATTTCATGCATGGAATGAGGCATGCAATTTCGTAATAACATTCGTTATTACAATCGAGACTGTTTCTATACAGTATACTTCTGATATAGAGTTTAAATTTCTCGGTTAAATCTGCGTGCAGAGCAAGGCTCACTGTAATTTACGAATAATACACCAGAGATATACGTAACAATAAATGTTGGAGAATGCTCTTAAAGATTCCTTATCTAGAATTTCCTACTCAAGTTTCGCTTGTGTATTTCTACTTGAATGTAGTAATATTCAAAACCCTTATCAAATTTTAACTTCTCTTAAATAAAGCAAAAGCTTGTAATATTACTTAGAACTAAATGTAGATTTCTTCGCTTGCTCTCATAACCGCCTACAGAAATATTTCAGCATATCTAGAACCAATAAAATAAACGTTATGGGTTCTATCACAACGGCGAAAATTGTAATTTATAACGCTGTAATGTTATAAATAAAAATTACAAGTAGAAGTTAAATTTTCGGTGCGCGTTGCGAAATTAATATTAAATCTCGTTTCCCAAAAACCCAATTAACACATTAACACACACATAAAATCAACCTACATTTTTCTATTTTAATTTCATTAATCCCACATACCTGTACGTCGCCGCTATTGAATTCAAACAAAAAAGGCAAAATAAGCCCGTCTATTGTGCAATTCAATAAAGACGTGGACGTTTGGTTAATGCAACATAAAATATAAGGATACAATCTAAGTAAGATTTGTTTACGAGCCATTAAAAAAAAAGGCGAGTTTAATTTACTTTCCCTCTCGAAGCATTCAATTAAAAGATAAAATGAATAAGAAACACTTTCATTTTCATACTCACTCATTTGTTTTCAATTTCTTTCCCATTATAAGAATGATGCTGTTTATATAATACTTAATTCCTCCTTTCCGAGCTACTTAATTTTGTTTACTCGTTTCACAATTTTTTACTTCCCTTTTTTCTTCCACCATCGATTGATTCGTTCGTTACAGATTGCGTCCTCGAACTCGATCTCTGATTAATGGTCGAGTGGAGAACTTAAATTGCATTTATAAACAAAATATATATGTACAAAAAAGGAGAGTTACTTAAATTGTTTATGGCTATTCTTCCTTTAATAACTAGCAGCAACGATAACGGGCGAGTGGTAAAATTAAGATAAAGTTATCTTAGTCGCTTTTCATTGTGCCCGAAGCATAATTTACTTGGTCCTTGTAAAATTGTTTACTTTATCGCATACAATAAAGTCTATTAGTGTAAGTTTGCCGGAGGAACGAGGAAAGCAGATTAGAACGCTTGTGAATGCCTCATAGTCGTATTCAGGCAATAAATGCTTAGCCCCGTCTGCCCTCTACGGCTTATGTGCACAGCTTATTGTTCAACATTATTATTACATTTCTGTTAATAGAATGGCACATCCCACTTACAACTGTGTGTTATATTCTCGGTCCTCTGTACGTTTTGTTGTTAAAAGGATTAATATTCTGCTGACTTTGTGAAATTCCATTTTCGTTTTGCCTCTTTTGTCTTTACATCATCAACAACATTGGAAAGCAACAGCTTTCTGCTTTGGATTGTTATTAGTTAACATACACACAATATGTTTGTTTTTATTAATGAAAATCAGATACGTATATCATAAAATATTAATTTTGACGAGGGTGTAGACAAGGGTGAACAGTCAGGTTATTTACGTTAGAACCCCAAGTTCACAAACATTTCGTGTGACGTCCTTTTCCTTTTTAATTAAAACTTTGGAGATTCTTCTTGACATCTTTTTTGTAAAAAGTACTAAAGAAGAGAATAAGGAAGTCGATTAGTGGAATTTAAATATTTTATGTGTAAACGCACGAAAATCCTAATGGAACAAATTGTGAGAATTTACTAACATTTAAGTGAAAGCAACAACTAAAACATCTTAATTATCTTAATTGATGCGTTATATGGTTATTTTCTCCAGCAGTACTGCGCTTTGTGAAATTCCGGAATACATTAAAGCGACAAAAGGTTTTCTGATCTTCCCACATACAACAAACCTTTTGTTAGATAATAACGTTTTAATCATCAGTATACGGAATAAATACAATATAATGCAAACAAGATTAGTCTTCGCCTTATTAGATTAGCTTGCAACAAATAAGATTTTCTGTACGAGTATTCTTTTATTTTTGCATGTTTGACATCGTTTTTAAGAAATCTTATTTGTTAGTTAAAATAAATTGGAAGATTTCTAATTCTGAATTTGTTTCAAGTAAATATGCCAGTGATACAAGGTGTGGTCGAGAATTCACAGCCCACTCTAGTAATAAACAAGTTACCAAGATGGAATGGTATTAATATAGTTAATGCCATGCCATAATTTTAATTTTATATTTCTCGTGTCACAGTAAGAATATTTACTTGCCGCAAATCAATAAATATAGAAATCAGGCTACTGTAAAACCGATAGACGACACAATGAAGAATTATAAATCTCTGTAATCGGCAGCAGGCTTAAGCGCTAAATCGATTTATCTCTTCTAATTTTTACTAATGCATTATCTCACAGTAGAAGACGCTAAATATTATCCGAATCTTAGAGAATAAGTATCATTCTTTGTTTAAGGTTCGTTTTCACGTGACATTAAAAGTCATGGCATTTGATGTCACGACATGTGACACTTTTTTGTGGATGTTTTCACACAATTCAATGTCACGGTATTTTGTTACTGTTCAAAATGGAGTCGAGTGAGGTGGTTGTAACTGCTACTCGTGAAATTATCCAGCTAGAAAGCAACAGAATAAGTAAAAAAAAAATGGAATAAGAAAGAGACACAGTCGTTGTTCATATTCATTTAAAATCTTTGTAATATCAAACGCAGTTGCTTCTTCAGCCTCTATGATAGCACGTATATTAGCGGGACACCCTGTATATTAAATATATACAGGGTGTCCCGCAAATGCCAATAAAGCTTTAGGTAGCAGCCTTCCTCAACCTCTTAAGATGCCAAAATTGAAAACACTAATGTTCCAAAGTACTTAGATTTGTCACACGAATGAGAAAAAGAAATTTAAACTTGGCAACGCCGCTGCAGGCAAATACAAAATTATTCGAATACGGAAGCCAAAGTGTCATAAGAAATCAAAGATTTATCAATTTTATTCTAGTGATAATGGACCATATAAAATTGTCAAGACTTGAAAGAATTGCTGACAGCTAATTTCATCGGATTTATCAGTACACCCTAACCTTGCATGTTTGTCACATCTATTTTTTTTTGGCAAGAATTCAGTTTTTATCAGCATCTTCAAAAAGAGAAATCTAACAGTTCTGTGCTTAACAAGGGTAATTGTAGTTTCAACAGATTAATTTGTTGAATTGGTAATGGCTTCATTTGGATTCGATTCTTTGGTTTCTGTTTATTTAGTGTTAAAGATGTTAACTTCTGACCACTTCTACAAGAAAACTAAGCCGAGGAGAAATTTTCTTTTTGCAGATTTGCCATAAGCACTCGTGAAAGAAGATGTTTACCTGAAGTTTTATTGGCATTTACGGGACACCCTGTATAAATAATATACTATATATTAAATATAAAAATATAAAAGTTCCTCCGACACTTTCACACTACTACGTTATGATGTCTAGACCAGTTTGCTGATGTCGCGACTATTTGACAATGCAGTTTTCATTACGGTCAAGCATACGACACGACTTCAAAAATGTCATGAAAAATCAAAAACTTTTGATCCTGTGACACCGAAGTCATGACAGTACATTAAATGTCGTGACAACGCGACTTTTAGTTTTCACGATGACAAAAGTGATGACTTTTAGTGTCATGACCGTAAAATTCACGAAAAGATGTCACGTGAAAACGAACCTTTTACAAACCAGTTGGCAGAACTATCTTAATGATCTAAAAACGGCAAAGCACTTACAAGGAGGAAGTTTTCGTTGAAAGGAATCTAAAAGTAAAAAGCAGACGCAAAAACAGAATACAAATCGGGAAGTTTGAAAAGTGAAAATGTCACTGTTTACATAAACCAGCAAGAAGTTCTCTTGGCCCAGTCGCCAAGTTGGAAAAATAATTTGAGAATTTACCAAAACCTTTTGTGTTTGATATGTTTCCGGGCCTTAAATAACTTTTTGATTTTGAAATCATAAAATCGTTGTTGGAATTTGAAGAAAGTATCCAAATTGTAAACAAAAGAAATGATTTTTCAAAAATATCTCATAACTCAGTTGATGTACTTCTTGACGAAACTATCTCTTTATAATTTGAGAGGATACATTTTTGCTGAATGAATTGACCAAGTATTGGTTTATCTCAGTGCTGCAAAAGAAATTCGAAGATCACGATCAAGTAGCTTGATGAGGACGCCGACTCATTAATTTGTCTGTTCGGCCATCGAAAAATCATCAAACTTGTTCTACTAACAGTTATTGGTTATTAGTCTTCATAATACATTTTTCCTAAAAACAGAAAAGCGCGGTTACGCAAGCACTTTATTCATCCGAAAGGAATATTTATTATTTCTTAACGCGTTCAGGGGGTGTAGCACTACTTTTGCTATCTTTGTTTGTCGACGAACGACTTAATCACACAGGTATTGTGTTTCACATGTTCTGTTGCCAAAAGCAAAGCCTATTTTGCCGCAGTTGCACCAAGCTAATCAGCAACACAACAACATTCATTGCGGACATGTCATGAGATCCAATAATGGTGTGACGTTTCACAAGATTTTTGAGACGGTTTCCAAACGGCAAAAAATATAAATTTTGAAGGGTTTTCTCGGACAAGTTTATTTGCTACTGATTTGATTTGACAGTTGTTATGGGAAAAACAATTAGCGGTTTGTAAGCAAATCCTCAGTTTCCAAGATGAGCTCAGAAAAAAGAGCTGCGTTGCGCAGTGAAAGTCCTGTGGGAGTCTGGGACGAGTGAAACCAAAATATTCAGTTTGTTAAAAAATCAGAGTGTAAGTAGAAACTTCATTTACTATAACTTGAAGAATCTCAGGGAAACCTCTTCTATTGATGACAGAAAGAAGAGCCTCGCACCGTGCGTACTCCAGAAACCATTAACGGTGTGCGTGAACACATCAGACACAACCCCTGCAGCAGTATTAAGTCGATATCTTTACCAACAAAAATAATCCTCAGTTCTTATTAAAATATTGTAGACAAGACAAGATTCTCGTGCTTCTTAACAAGATCTAGAATACTTTCAAGACTCTTGAAAACCTTATAACTATATTAGGGAAATCCAATAAAGTACGTTTTCACTAATCAGCTTTTAAGAACCGACTAGAGGTGGACGCGGAGATCCGCCGCTACCACCTCTAAGTCCTCACTCGCCCGCTTCGCTACTTCACTCGAGGCCAACGCCTGTGGCGATCCGACTTTTCAAGTTTCCCGGCACAACAAAGCGCGTGGCGGATAAAGGCCAGAGGCCTTTGTCGGTCACCGGTATGGCTCGCTTTTGTACGCACACGCGTCGTGCACGGTCCTTTACCAAACGAAAAAAGAAACTACGTTTGGTCACGCACCTATCTCGTGCTTCCGCATGGATCTTGGGCAAGCATCTTCCCCACCTCACCTGCCTACCAAAGTCCCATCTCCATAAGTTCAGCCGTTTGCGGGATACGGATTGTCTACCAAAAGAAACAACAAAAGACGGTTAGTGCCGCGCACGTTTTCCATCGTCAAGCCATTTCCCACCGCACCTACCTGCCACAGTCCCGTCTCTAAAGAATCAAGCCGTTCTTGAGATCCCGGATGTTATATAAAACAAAAACAAAATACGTTCGGTCTCTCAACCATCTCGTCCTTCTGCATGCACCCTACGCAAGCATTTTCCCCACCTCACCTGCCTATCAAAGTCCCATCTCTATAAGATCAGTCGTTTAGTAAATACGGAATGTCTGCCAAAACAAAAAACAAAATGTGGTTGATTCCGCACGCAGCTTATGCAAGTCTTTCCTCCCAACACTCCTGCCTACTATAATTACAGGCCAGCGTTTGTAGAATGGCATTTGGCTTGACGATGCGCACTGGACAGCGTAGGCGTAGTAGTGGGGAGCTCATTTGCTTTGGCTCCTTCGTGGTGTTTACATCGGTACAGTCACAGTAAAAAGCATTTTTGCCAAATTTGTTTTGATTTTGTTTAATTTATAGACTAGGTGTTGTTGTATTTGTTTTATAGTATTGTTAATTTAGTTTGTTTAATTTAGTGTTGTTTAGTTAGTTTAGTGTTTTTATTTAAGACTGTTTTAATTAGTGCTTAGTGTATTGTTTAAGTTTAAATATGGTTTTGGACAGTAAAAGCCGGAAAATTATAAACTCTATACTACAGTTTATGAAGAGGGAAGCCGATGCAGGTGCACCCATGATACCACTCTCAACGGCAAGTAAAACAAGTACTTTTAAGTTAAATATTTATTATATCAAACATGAGTTTTATTGTAGTAATTAATGTATCTTACGCTCCAATAATATCGCTGAAATAATGCTAACACAACCATAATTGTTTTGCATATTTAACAACATAACTCATACGTTTTTATGTACTTACAAGATAGTAATGATTGCTTCTTTTGTAGCTTATAGCAATTCCCCATTCAACTAGATATTACGTTCTTTCTACAGGTACAGCAACGAGTTTCTGCTGCTACTGGCATAAGTTTGCGGACCATAAATCGTATTGCTAAGGAGGGTAGAGAAATCGAAAAGGGTGAAAAACCATCATTTTCTACACCTAACAAAATTAGAAAGAACAGAAAATCAAAGGTAGCTCTGGATGATTTTGACAAGGGTGTGCTGCGTCGAATGATTATTAATTTTCATGCTACCGAAGGTGTAATACCAACGCTTACAAGGGTACATAAAAAGTTTTGTGAAGATAATGACTATAAAGGGTGTAAAGACAAATTAAGGAAAGAAATAAGACAGACAGGGTTCAAGTGGAAAAAGTTTGAGAACAACAGAAAACTTCTAATGGAAAATCATGAAGTAAGGCATCTTAGAATTAATTTTTAAAGAAAGATGAAGAAATACCGAGAAGAACGACGACCTATCATTTATATGGATGAAACTTATATACATTCTTCCCATACTCAAGAGAAAGCATGGAGCGACACATCTAATGAAGGCATAAAAAAACCAATTTCTAAGGGATCTCGACTAATTATTCTTAATGCTGGAGGTGAAGATGGATTTATACCGGAATGTTATGTTAGATGGAAATCGAATTGCAGCACAGGGGATTATCATAATGAGATGAACTACGATAATTATGAAAAATGGATTAAGGAAAAGCTTTTGCCAAATTTACCACCAAACAGCGTGTTAGTTATTGATAATGCCCCTTATCATAACAAACAAGTTGATAAGTGTCCGACTTCATCCTCCACAAAGGATGTCATGAAAAAGTGGCTAAAAGAGCGGCAGATCTCGTTTGATGAAAACATGTTGAAACCGGAAGTGTACAACATCATCAAACTGTATAAACCAAGATATAAACAATTTAAAATTGACAAGCTACTAAATGATGCAGGTCATGATGTACTAAGATTGCCGCCCTACCATCCAGATCTAAATCCCATTGAGTTAGTGTGGGCGGCAATGAAGTCATATGTGGCTTCCAGAAATGTAAAATTTAGTATGAACGAAGTGACAAAATTATGTGACGAGTTTTTCGAGCAGTTTACAGTAGAAAACTGGAAGTCAAAATGTGAGCACTCAAAGCGAATTGAAAAAGAGTTTATGGCAAAGGAACCTATGGTTGATATAGTGGTGGACAAATTAATAATTAATTTAACTGAGAATAGTGATGATAGTGACTTGGATACATCTGATGAAAGTGACGAAATGGAAGTAGAAGACGATAATCTTTCGGGGGTAGAAGAATTGCCAGATGACATTCATCAAAAGGTTTCATCTCCACAACCTGGAACTTCTAGCAAAAAAGTGTACACAGTCTTATAATTAGTATTGGGTAAGATATAGATTCAAGTAATTATATTTAACTTTCGAAAAATTTTCTTTTTAATATTCGGTTTCCGATCTATCCCACAACGGACGTTAATACTCGGAACCATAAAAAACACTCAAGCTTACGCATTCAAAAATAAAATTGTGTTAAGCAAAATAAAAACTTTATTCTGCTGTTTTGCATCAGAATTATCAAACGAAAACAAAAACAAACTTTATAAACGTAATGATTTTTATTAAGTATTATGCTACTAAAATATATTTAAGAAATCCGTAGCCACTTCGCAGTTCCTAAATGTTCTAGGTTTATAAGAAAAGACAACAATGAAAAAATTCAGGAATTTCTGCATTTTCAGATAGTTAATTAGGAGTCTTGTGGTCTCTCAAATTGCTTCTAATATGTTAATGTCCTTAGTGCAGCATGTTTCTCTAATTGTCAGGTACAGAAGCTTTCGGCATCTTTTAAAGGTAATTTAACAAATTTAAAATTTCCAGTATTTAAATTCTCTCGACCTTTCTCACAAAATACAACAATAAGTAAAAGAATTCATTCAGACACAATACCCTCTTAAATCATAAATTTTGTCATCAACCATTAAAGGATTAGCAAAACTGTTTATTTTGACAACTAGAACTCTTTCATTGATTCATCTTAATATATGTATTTTATGCAATGTCCACAAAACCTGTGTTAGCAACTAAAAGAAAACAAGAGCATTAACAGTTTCTACGTATTTCAAAAGCGCATTTAAGTAAAAAGTGCTTTTTCTTGTCACGTTTTGAATTTTCTGCGGTATTATTTCTGAACAGACCGTAATAGGATGCACTATACGTTTTATTTGATTTCTTTATTACTAAATTGACACAAAACTGAACATAATCCAAGTTATTCCTCTGTAATGATATGTAATTGTAAAAAAAAAGTAAAGAGATTAATTTTATTATTTTATAACTTAAGTTGAGTGTTATTTATTTTTTTATTTGATTTTAACATAAAGTTGAATTTTGTTTATTATTTACCTGTAGAACAAATTAAAATACAGCTAAAGCGTTCAAAAAGATTGGAAAATCTGAAGGTAATGTGTAAACA